>CM060462.1:32567525-32577525 GCA_030544235.1 Lepturacanthus savala | reverse complement strand
CGTTAAAACGAAACACCGTCACACCTGCGTACATTAGTTAAATTGGAATGCGGCGGAACCGTAGTGATTTAAATTCAGTTGGCGAAACTTTATTTAGAGTATCACACTAGGACAAAGTTATAGCAGCTCTTATTAGCCTGAATCACACTAGCTAACGACGCTCGCTAAGCGAACCAACAGTAGCTACGTTAGTGAACGTTTTTGTCTACCGTTCCACGGTAGACAGACAACAAGACCGAAGCCTGTTGATTAAATGCCCCGGATGAGCCACTGTTAACCGCCACCATTTCACCGAGTTATCAGGCCGGGTTACTTGCTAACATTCAGTTTCATCGATCTACTAAGTCACCGTCCACTTACCTGCCCTGCCGAGAAAACAACCGACAGGATGGTGATTAGCGCAGTTCTTCCCATTTCGGCAACATCAGGTTTTTACAGCGTCCGGCAAAATCCACATCAATTTTTCCTCTGTAAGCACGGAGACACTTGTTTTATTCGGTGTTCCTCGGGTCTTCAGAGGCTCTCGGCTCCCAGCAGCTATCAGCACTTCCTGTGTTGCTCCTGACACATGACCCGCTCCTTTCTGTTTCACTGCGCCGCGTCCAAACCGCCAAACATCACACTACATAAAACGCATGTGATTCAATTAGCAGTAGCAGACTCACAAACTAATGATATTTTCTTATTTTTTAACGCAACATTTACGGTATGAGTAATCTTCCCCATGACAGCGTTAAATCAAAGTATATTTCCAGTTGCTCAAAATACAATTCATACACATTTAATTTTTATGTTGTTATTCTCAAACCACTTAAATCAAATAAATTGCCAGGATGAAGCAGACATTTTTAAAAATTTATTGCAGATTTCAGCCACAAGAGGTCAGGAGACCATAGTTTTCCTGAGTTCATACATGTCTTTAAAAGTATATTGTATTAAACATACATTATTATAGTCTATGATTTTTAATTACTGATAAGCAGTAAATGGAAACAAATCACACTATTCAAAATAATTGTGGTGGGAATTTCTGCAAGAAGAACTCATAAGGTTTCTTTCTTTCTTTCTTTCTTTTTTTTTTACTTTTATTGCAATTCTTTCACAGATAAATACATCCACAAGAAATCCAGCATTTACTCTTGCGATATTATTTTCTCTCATTTTTTTTTGTATACACCCAATAAACATACAAAAAATAAATATACATATATATCAATATACATATAAATTGTTCAGAGGTTTACTGAGTAATTATCATCCTCTTGCATTTAATTGCACCTCTCCTCAGCAGCACCAGAACCTAGACTTGTAGTTCTTGAGACCACTTTTTTGTGGTCTTGGGTCTTTGGTCTTGCAACATGCTCACAGAGCGGTCTCACTATTACACTACACTATTTTTTTCCTTGGATATCATGATTGATGGCATAGCAGTAGTTCATTGCGTCACGGAAGTCAGTAAAGTGAATATAATGACTTGGAGATGAAAGGATGAAGCAGTACATAATATATATATTTTTTACATTTACATTTCATAATGTTTTGTAAAATGCATACAAAGAGATTGTATTTTACATTCATTCCTTTATCATGCATCCCTGGCCAAATCAGTTATTGTAGCCTCAGATTTATGAATATATATTTTAAAATTGAATTAAACATTATTTAATGAATGTAGGTCATAGGTCATAGGATCAGAAGTATTATCTCACTCGGTGTGTAAAGAGGTCACACGGTTCTAATAACTTTCCAGGTTCTTAGCTTAATGGTATTCTGCAGCTGATTCCATGCCAATGGTACTTGGGGAGAAAGCAGTTTGGCTACATTGAGTGCACCTCGGGACACCTAAAAGAATCCAATTGGTTGATCTAGTGCTACATTTACTGGTATGATTGGATCAAATTCTGGAGATAGAGGTAGGTAGATTGTCTAACATTTTCTTTACAGTAAATGACTTCTTTTCTGATATAGAGTACCATCCAACAGTGAGTGCTTGAGCCTGCACTTGTTAAAAAAAACCTAATGCAGAATGATGCACAGAATCGAGTTTTAAGTAGGGGATGAAAATGCATGTATGTAAATTAGCACCACAATGTAATATCAGCACTGCATAGCACATGATCTGCTGTAACAGACAAGGAGGGGGGGGGGGGGGGGGGGGGGTGGGGGGGGGGACAGCTGAGATGGTCACAACCTCATCAGGTTGTCACATTATCAATGTGAAGTGACAGTGCTGCAGCCCTGTGGTCAAGAATGGCTGACATAGACTATACTACTGTACAGCAACATTCAGAAACTATCTTAAAATCCTACACAACCCAGGAATATGAACAGTTACTCTGTATGATAGGCAAACAATCACAATTCATAGTTTTAGCTTAATCAAGTTTATTATGTAAAAGAATGACATTAAAGATATGACTATATATTATGACATTAATTAAAAAACTCAAAACATTCCATTTATATTTTGATAATAGTAACCTTTATACTTTGTTTATAAAGCTGGAGGACTTATGTTCTTGATAAAACATTCTCTCAAGAGAGTAGGAAATGTCTCAGCTGTTCATGGCAATGTCAATGGTAATGTTCTGTGATTAAACATTCATCCTGTTAGTAATTGTTAATTTACATAAAAAAAAAAGTTTTTTAATCTAGACTTTCTTTAACTGGAAAGTAGTGTGAGAAAACCCTTTGACAGAATAGTGTCCCTGTTTTTTCCCCATGTAATACAGCAGAAGGTGGCGAAAGGCTCAAAATACCATATGTTACCTGTAAAATCCTTTAAAATCATCATTCTCTGATTCGAGTATGACTGTGACACTGGAAGATCTACTGCCAAAATTAAAAATAAATTAATAAATCATATACACACACAAACACATATACACACACATATATATATATGGGTCATTCTGAAATTGCGGGTACATTTCAAGTTTAGAAAAAAAAAATTTTTTTTGGTCTTTTTTCTGTAATTTTTTTTTCAATTCTCAGAGAGAATACTTAAAATTTTACAATTCTAGTATTTGCCAAGCTTAACCATCTAAGATTTTTATTATTTTAAATGAAAATCTAAGAACTAAGAGTATATTTTGTCAACTCTGTTATGGACAAAGTGGGTGAAATATTACTTGTAGTCAAATTCAATTCATGTTAAAATCACTCCTCCCCTGAAAGAACTTTTGTCCCTTTATCCATTTATTAAACTTTTAGTTTACTAGGATAAAGATAATTTTTTTAGGAGTCAAAACATTGAAACATATCTTTGAAAAGTTGCCAAGAGCGCTTACATTTTCTCATTTTATAGCTTTAAAAATTATTCAAATGCATTGACATTTCCTGTAAGGAGAAAGTTAATCATGACACAGCCTCTGATTTATTTGTAGACAATAACATGTATTTAATTGTCATTTTTTTTAAACAAAACATGGGCAAAAACAGAGTTGACGTGACATGAACAGAGTTGACATAACAGAATTGACACACCATGAACTTGAGTCCAAAAACTCCAACATTACAAATTTTAAAACTTTCACAAATATGAAAACATCTCACATTAACTTGTATCAGAACATCTATGAAATTGACTTGATTAATTGTTCATTTGTTAAAAATAATCCTTAAAACAAAAATATAAAGGCCTATAATCACAACTTGTAGGCCACCATCTCTTTGAATCCCTGGGGGGACTCTCTGTCTTCCTATCTGTTTCCGTGTTTTTGAACCAGGGGATTCAGTCGTCTGTGTCAATCTCTGAATGCGTTTCCTGTATTTTTGGATAATAGTATTCTTTTCTTTCATCAAAAGATTCAATCTTTTATTTTCTCTGTATAACTTGGAATTCTCTCGTTTTATTCGTTTCCATCCTGATGTCCTTTGTCTGTAATGAGCAAAAAATACAGTATATTATTTACCAAATTAATTTAACATATCTGCAAGTATTTTATAGTTTTCGTTCATCATGTGGAGTATCTAATAATGAAAGAACTACATGTCTAAATCTATAGCAGTTTACTATACTGTAATATTAAACTCATTGACCTGCTGTCACCTAACCATCCTAACCTGGGTAACCAGGATCAGCATCTCGCTGTGCCCTGTACTGTCGCTGTCTTTCTGCCGCTGACAACATTTTCATGACCTGGAAAGTAATCATAAATCTTACCTTTACGGAATAAAATACCCATAACTCTCAATATATTTATAAAATAAAGCAAAATGGTTACAAGTGACAAAATCGTGCGACTCTGTTAGTCATCGTCAAACTCTGTTATCATTAAAATCTTGGCACTTGCAACAGAGTTGACGATAACAGAGTTGATGTTTTCCACCATTTTGTGCCTTTACTCCATGTGCTATCTTAAAGCCAGACAACACATGTCATGAATAAAACCGCAATTTTATGAAGTTTTATCAAATATATATTTTTTTTTAAAAGGAAGGAGAGATTCATTACAACATCACATAAACAGTTTTGACGCATAATTAATCTACTCTTGGTGTATTCCGAACATTTTGCACAAAATAATGAAGAGCAAAAGTTAAACTTACCATAGTTCCCTCCAAGGAAGTGAAGAAGAGGAAATGACATCATTTGGTGCAGGTCACATGATTTTTTTTGAATGCTGTTGGGTATTTTTATGCAGTTTTATAACAAAGATAACAGAGTTGACAAGACCCCTAGGACAGATACATTTATATATTTTTAAATATTAATATTGCCTGCATTATAAAACAAAATGTTCTGTGCAACTAATAATATAAATATTTACAGATTTAGCATAAAAAATTGGCACATTTTCAGCAATTATGTAATGTTTATTTAAGTCGAACATGTGAATCTCTATGCTGGGACAGGCAAAAATTGATGGTGTGGGAATCATTTAATGAATATTTAACACATCAATTGTGCATAAAATGTACATTAAACATTATTATGGGTGAAAATACAGTTTATTTAATGATAATATTTGAAGCAGATTCTGTTAAGATTTTTCTGGGGAAAATAACTTAAGAGTTTTTGGTGGGACACCAAATGTACCCGCAATTTCAGAATGACCCTTATATATATATATATACACACACACACATATATATATATACACACATATATATACATATATACATATATATATACAAACATATATATATATATATATATATATATACACATATATATATATATACATATATACACATATATATATACATATATACACACATATATATATACATATATACACACATATATATATATATACATATACGCACACATATATATACACACATATATATACACATATATATATATATACACACATATATATACACACATATATACATACATATATACATACATATATACACATATATACATACATATACACACATATATATACACACATATATACATACATATATACACATATATACATACATATATACACATATATACATACATATATACACATATATACATATATATATACACATATATATACATATATATACATATATATACACACACACATATATATATATATATATATACACATATATATATACATATATATACACACACATATATATATATACATATATATACACACACATATATATATACATATATATACACACACATATATATATATACATATATATACACACACATATATATATACATATATATACACACATATATATATACATATATACATACATATACATATACACATACATACACATACACATACATATACATATACATATATATATATATATACATACATATATATATAATTTCCCATTTAATTTATTATTGTATGTATTAATTTTGAATGTATTTATTTACATATGATTTACTTATTGAGTCATTTATCTTTAGGTTTGGCAGATAAATATATATCTTGTAGCAGAATCCAACTTTCAGATATTACAGCATCAAGTTCGGTCATGACAAGCATTACCAGTCTTAAATAGAACTCAAATTTTATTCAAACTAAAATATAATTGAATTTCTAGCACAGAATTATTCTTTTTTATACTGAAAATATGTATCTGAATTTTTAATTTCTAAATTCAACTATTAATATGTCCAGTAATGCTTTCACTTTTATTTTTTCGATGTTCACATATTCAAAAACAAAAATTTGTTCAAAAACAAAAATTTGTTTAAAAAAAATCAAATATATATGCAAGCTTCTCAAATTCAGTAGGCCAAATTCTGCTGTTATTTCAAGCATCAGCCTCACATGATCAATGGACCAATTTGTAACTCAACTTTAATATTGGAATTTGGCCTGTTTTATATTATTTAAATATCAATTTTTAAACTTTGATTTTAATTGAGACATCAAACATTCAGATACGCAATTTCAATTAAAAAAATAAATACAAGAAATTCATTATCAAATTTCAGAATCTGGTGACAGATTTAGTTCCATATATGTTCCTGTTCTAGTGTCAGAATTCTTATATAATCTTTAGTCTTTCATTTATACATTGATACAGTATTTATAGATGGACCATGTGTATTGGCTTAACTTTATTCCTTTTTGTTTTTGCACCATATAAAATAAAAAAGTACACTGAGCATGTTAGGATAAGGGATTGCTGAATAAACAGTATGATTAAAGTGATCTCCCAGCATTTAATCAGAAATCAGTTGCTGAGTTGATGCAGTCCAGCAGAATAAAAAGAGAAGAGAGGCCAGCATTAACAAATTCCCCTGATATCATTTAGCTTTCAGTGCTGTATCTGTTAATCCCGTCATAGTTTGTTTTACATTCTAATGACAGCCTATTTCCTTAAAACATTTTAGCCATAGAGCATCATATATAATTTAGTGTAAACAGTGGAGAAACGGTTCCTTCTCCTGACAACCACAGATGAAAACAAAAAGCAGTTTATTGTCCAACACGCAATAAAAAATGATACTGAGGATAGATTTGACAATATCAGCTGATTAGTCAGAACCTGAACTCTGTATTCAAAAAGCCACAGTCATCCAGTGCAAACCCCTATTTATTATGCAGAGTAGAAATTGGAGACTATTTGTCACAAATTGAGAAAACACTTTCATAAATATGGCATTTGTCTTTCAAGCTGATAAATTCACTTGACTGAACGAATTCAAAAAAGGCTGTGGCAGTGTTCTAATAACACTGGGAAGCTTTTTTTGCTACTGTCCTGCCATAAACTGTTAAGAGGCCTGACATTTCTGGAGTAACGTAGGAAAGGCCTCCGCAAGCAATCTGCTCAGCTCCCCAAGACTTTTTCGGTATTAAAGCTTGTATAATGAGCAGTGTCCCACAGCCTCTTTTAGCAAAGCAGCTCCTTTTTTTTTAATTCTACAGGCTGACTGCACAATGGAGCTTGGCTCTGTAGATCAGAATGAGCTCAGAGCTTAACAAAGGAGGTTGTGCCGAGTTGTACTTTCTCCTTTCTCCAAGGAGCATGCAAAGCTGCCGTGTCTGAAACTTGGCCAAGTCTCAGGGAGTTTGTAAGGTTTTGCTTTTTAGGTTTAAATGCTATAAAGTCGTATCCAACTGCTTTTGCATATGGATTCCCACTAGACATGGAAACAGCCACCGGTTTTTTCACATTAAGTAATTGTATGGGCATAACAATCCAAACTTAATGACATTCAGTCTTACTCGGCCAATCATTTCATTATGGAACTGTGGGTATGTGGAGAACGAGCTGTGGAGCAGCATGTGGGAGTGATGAAATGAACATGTAAGTACTGCTAATACAAAAATGTTTTCGTCAAGAAATAAAGATTCAGAATTACAGTAGTCATCTCCAGTGAGTCATTATGATAAACTGTTTGAGGACTGGTCACTGTGATGAAAGTTGACATAGAAGTTTCAGCAGTTATTTAATAAAAAGAAAAACTCTATTTCTACTGGTCCGAGTAACCAACAGAATCAAAAGATTTCAGCCCACGGAAGGAAAAACATGGTAAAAGAGATGAAGAGGCAGGAAAATCCAATCAGTCCTGCTGAAAGAGAATGAGGCTTGTGTTCACAGTTGTCCATTTGTTCAGTTAAAAGATAGTGAAAGCCTCATTTCCTGGCTGAGATGCTGACAGACTGAGCCGTTATACATGCAAATCAAGGCAGCACAGATTCCTCTCCGATGTCCAATGTGCTCCATTTACAGGATTTCTCATGTGCCGTGTAAGTAGTGCATGTCCTTGACCGTGATTCCCTTGTCTGGGTTGAGTACAACAGTTTCAAGTTTTTCCACATCTGGGTCCAGTGATGATCAAAGATACGCTGCTGGTCCTTCTCCCAAAAAAATTCAAATGCTAACCTTGAATCTCGGTGTGCACAGCAAAGAAAACAAACTGCTGAAGTTGTGTCCTGGAGGTGCATGAGTTGAGTTCGAGCAGCACCTTGGACGGTCTCACAAGGAATAAAAGACTCACTTGAGTTACATACTGCATGCGTTACCTAAAAACACACAAACAAACTGAAAAGCTGCTCATGTTTAGATCATATCCCAGCTGTTTAACATACTAAGGGTGTCAGGTTTTTCATCAGCAGGGGAGTGAAAATACTAACTTTTCAGTGGCGGTTGTGATGCACTGGAGTCCCACTGGAGCAGCCTCTCTCCTTGTCGCCCAAACGTGAAGGACAGCCCCAGGGAGCAGACGTCCATCTTCGCCACATCCAAAGAGGGCATATAAGAGATCTTGCTTTAAAGATGACCAAGTGTTGGTGAGCTGTCGGTCTGTGCTTACCTCAGACAGAAAACTCAGACCCGCCACGGCGTCCATGGGGTCAACAGCATCAAACGGCGCAGACGCAGGCCTGTGAACGGATTGCACCAGAGCAGAGAGGGTGGACCCCCAAACACAGCTTTCATTCCGTCCCATCTCATGCGACGCTCCCAAGTGGGCTTCTCATTTTTAAGACGTTCAATCTCCTGCAAGAAATTCAAACTCATTAAAAAAAAGAAAGATTACTTATTCATGTTAATTTATGAATAGCTTCTGGGAAAATTCTATTAGAGAACTGAATGTTCTTGGTATTTCTCTAAATAGAAACCCACTAGTCCTGCTACTTGGAAAGAGGAGCAGAGGAGTTGGAGGAGAGAGATTCTCACATGTTCCTGGTAATTAGGGTAGCAATACTCAAACAAATTGTTATAACAGAATTAACTTCAAATGCAAAGATCTTGTAAATTATATAATTATTATATATTACAGTGTTTCCTGTTCTCCATGTTTTTTTTTCCAGCAGTGGCAGCAGGCTCTCCGGGGAGCCCGTAGAGGTGTAAACTAATGACATTTGACTGCAAATATCCTTTTACAGAGAATTTTTGAAAGAATGCAGTTTACATAATGGCGTGAAGATGATTAATGTTGGCTTAATGCTATCAATTAGTTTACGCATGTTAGCAAAACTAAGTTGGCACATGTTACTTAATGTTAGCTGGCATCAATCTATCTGTGAACGTATTTTTAACTTGTAAAATTTATGTCGAGGTATCTCCGGCTTATAACACAAGTCTACCTTTTTTCAGTAAATCACTGCTTTACACTCATCTGATTCTCTGGCCTGTTGCCAGGTGCTTGATGATGTGTTTATAACAGTCCCCCTTCCTTTATCTCCTCCTTCAAAAATAATTAAGCGGTGTCTAGGGTTTTAAGGGGAGCGGGCAGCCGCTCCTAAATTGATGTAGGGGAAACACAGTAATATGAATGTAATATGTAATACTGTAATATTGTAATATGAAATGGACTAAAATTACCATGAGAATCAAAAACCATCTTTAAAGAAAGATGGAAGAAAACTGTACACTATAAATTGATAGTTATGTAATCAGCTATTACATACATATTTTTTTTCTTTGTTCTTTGTTTCTCTTATGTTCTGTAATTGCATTACAATGTAATTGCAATTGTATTGTATAATTTCTTAAAATACAAATTAAATAAGATCTGATTACATTGGCTCATTCAGCAAGCTAACACACATAATTCGCTAATACA
>CM060462.1:32532088-32567425 GCA_030544235.1 Lepturacanthus savala | reverse complement strand
TGAAGACATCTGTTTCCATGTTGTTGATCTTCACAGCACATTTATTATTCATGTACATTGTTTTAATTAGGTCATAGATTCTCCCTCCTATACTTTTTCAATTAACTTTAGGACAGACCACTATGCCAAATTGAGTCGAATTCTCTCTCTCTCTCTCATTCTGAGAAAAGGGACCACTCCACAAGTCTTTGTACTTACAGTGAAAAGTACAAAGAATCTCTGATTCTTTCTCCCACACAGTTATTGACCCCAGGGACAGTGGTGATCCATCTTCCTGTTGCATCTTTTACAATACTGCAGGCAGAGAGGAAATGTGGTGTTATTGCAGTGTTATTGTGTTAATATCATCAACTTTACTGCTGCAACATCACAAAATGTGTCTATTAAGTCGTTTTCAAAAGCACAATTTAAACACTACAGGATGGCCAAAAAGAACATTTCTGAGTTCGGTTTTGTGCAAAAAAAAGGTTATTATTGTTAAATAAAACTAGCAAATTAGAAATGAAAAAAACATTTCCTAGGGTTTACAAAATAAGTAAAACAGTCCTGGGTGAATACAAAACTAAGAAGAACTAAGTAAACTTAAAATATCCTTTCTGCTTTTAGATTGACCACTAATGCTAAATAACTAAGTTCATTTAGTATAATTACCTCTGCCAAGGAGGTAAAGTTTTAGCTGGTGTTTGTCTGTCTGTCAGCAAAGGAACTCAAAAAGTTTTGACATGATTTTTGTCAAACTTTAAGCGATTGTTGGGAATAGTAGCATAAACAGATAAATCAATTTCGGTAATGATTTGGAAGAAATATTGGTTTCTGGTGTTTAGCAACATTGCGGTGAATGGACCTTCAAACAGGGGCCACCTGATGGTAATATCCTGGGCCTGCATAGCTTGTTTTCTTTGTACAGAGATTTTATACTTCTGACCTTTTTGAAGTCACTCACTCAGTACTGACAAATAACCTATTTAAAAAAAACAATAAAAGAAACTATCAAACCTGGCTTAAAAAAAATGTATATTTAAACTGAAATTTTAAACAAAAATTTAAAACAAAATAAAAATAAAAACTATCACAAAAATCCCAAACCAATAAACTTTGGTGTAAACCCGTTTACAGTAACTAAACTGACCTGCAGTGATGAGCCCTCTCAGGCTTGATGCTGCAGCATTTTGGGCACTTGTAGATGACCTCTCCGGGCTTCAGCTGCAGGCTCTCCATGTACTCCTTGGTTGCATTTCCTTTAGGAACTGCACCCTAAACAGATAGAAAGACAAATCCTGTCAACTACAAAAAGTCTGAAAGGCATCAACATCCAACAATTGAAAACAACCAAGAAAAAGCAACACTACTCTGAAACCACCTGCAAAACATCCACTCCTGCCCCTTAGATCCACACTTTGACCGTGAACGTGATGGAACTGGTGAGAAGGTCACAACATATACCCATCTCCGTGATTTCCTGCAGTGTTTTATTGGTTAAGGTGGTCTCCCCTACGTCCCTCCGGGATTTAAAAAAAGAAAAAAAACTGCAATCTTACTGGTAATTTTTGTGATATTTTTCAGCCCAATTTCCTCTCATAAGCTATTTCAACACCATCTTCCCATGGTGCTGTCAATTCCACGACATATTCAGCTTGGCTGCTGTGGGACAGAGGACCATGTCTGGCTGCATACATATTGTTCCTTCAATGGTCTGAGAGAATTGAGTTTTCAGTTAAGGAGGAAATGAACAAGAAATCCCTGTGTTTGTCTGTGGGTTGTTTATTAACTTCGACTATTAAGTGTGTGTCAGGAGACATTGAGCCCCAAACAATGTAATAGCCTGTTCTGTGTTGCTTTAACCAGCATCTCCTCACACGCTGTCCCTCAGCTAAATGCCAGAGTACATAACTGAATGATTGAGCATCTGGCAGGAGTGTGGTCAGGGCAGTATTTCTTGCTCTTGCTGTAGCAAGAGCTGCCAGAATCTCCTGCTACGATTCCACAACCCTTTTCTAACCTGAGCACTATATCACTGATTTGAAGTAATTTTAATAGGACAAGATTTAAACAAATTATCCTATTCTGCTTTACAGTTGGTGCAAGATTTATTCTCTCTGAGGTGCTCCACATTAACAGTGTTCAATTGGAGTTGTGGCTAGGGCTGCAACAAATGACCATTTTGATAGTTTATTAATCTATTGATTATTAAAACAATTACCTGATTAGTTGTTTGGCTCATAAAATGGTGTAAAATGACAATCAAATGTTTCACAAAGCTGAAGATTCACCCTAAAATTCTTTTTGTCACAACCCAAAGGTCACCAGTTTACTAAAGAAAGACAAAAGAAACCAGAAAATAATTAAATTTGAGAAGCTAGGACCAGAGAGTTTTCTTCTTAAAAACTGATTATCAAAATCGTGATTATTGTAATAGTTGTTATGGTACTTGTCTTGTAAGCACCCACATCCTTTCTTTTAAGTCTTGCTTTCCTCCTCGTAAACACCCCATTGTATAGGTCCTTACCGGGTCGGACAACATGGTGCGCAGATGTGAGGCCAATGCAAGCACAGCCAGGGAATTGAAGGTGGCTCCATTCAGCAGCGAGTACCAGAAGTTCTTGGCGGGCAGTAGCATGACAAAATTCACCACGAATTCAGCGTACAGCACCATGAACCAGGTCATGGTGGCACAAACCATACCGCAGCTGTCCTGGATGAACCACAGTGTTCGATTCCCTGCTGTGTGGCCAACGTGTGGACCCCCAACCATCACTCCGGCTGCCAGGCTGCCCGTCTCCACATCTGCACCCGCCGACAACAGTGGGTGGTGCTGCTCCATATCTCGCAGTCTGTGATTTGAAGACTGCATGCTGCCCTGAGGGGGAAGGGAAATAAACGTACAATTAAATGTATTATGTTCAGATGAGGATTTTACTATCACCATCCTCTTTGCAGTTTTGACACATACAAGCTGTATGTTCATATGTGTGGTGGGTGGATGGGGTTTTGTGCTTCTTCCAGTATGATTAGTTTGCTCACCAGCTACAGTGGAGGTCAAAAGTTTACATACACTTGCAAAGAAAACAATGTCATGGCTGTCTAGAGTTTCCAGTAATTTCTACAACTCAACTTAGTTCTTTTATGACTTTATTATGCGTTAACTGAAAATGTGATCAAATCTGCTGGGTTAAAAATATATATACAGCAAGGCTAATACTTGATGTCCCATGGCCAATTTTATTTGAATTAGGCACGTTTGGTAGCCATCCACAAGATTCTGGTTGAATCCTTGACCACTGCTCATGACATAATTGGTGCAGTTCTGTTAAATTTGTTGACTTTCTTACATGAAGTGTTCTTAATGGGGTTTAAGTCAGGATCTTGGCAGGCCATTCTAAAACCTTAATTCTAGCCTGATTTAGCCATTCCATTACCATTTTTGATGTGTGCTTAGGGTTCTGTTGGAACGCCCAACTGCACCAAACCTTTGGGCTGGTGATTTTAGGTTATCTTGAAGAAGTTAAAAGGTAATTGTCTTTCTTCATTATCCCATTTACTCTCTGTACAGTCTAGGTCCACTGGCAGCAAAACAGGTCCACAGCATAATATTACCACTAACATGGTGTGTTTTGTTTCGTCTGACTACAGAACCTTTCTCCAGAAGGTCTTATCTTTGTCCATGTAATCAGCAGCAAACTTCTGTCAAGCCTTAAGTTGCTGCTTCTGGAACAAGGGCTTCCCCAGGCCATGGAGATTCAAAACATGCTTGACTGTGGACACTGACACCTGTGTTCCAGCACCTTCTAAGTCTTGGTAGATCTACATTTTTTGAGGTTCTCAGTTAACTCTTCACCATTTTGACCAATTTTCTGACAGCAGCAGGTGATAGGTTCCACTCTATACTTACAAACAATTGTTTGCACTGTTGCTCTTGGGACCTGCAGCTGCTTTGAAATGGTTTCAAGTGACTTTCCTGACTTGTTCGAGATCCGTTTTCAGATCCGTGCTGAGCTCCTTTGAGTTTCCCATTGCAGCGTTTGTGGGAGCTTGTATCCAATGAGCCCTATTTAATTTGCCTTAGAGAAGTCAACAGCTGTAGTCACTCATTATCACTCACAAGAAGTTAAGAGGTCATGCTATGACACTCATTTCATTGACACAACTTTCTAATTCACTAAAATTGCTAATTCATGTTGTTGTATGTATGTATATATTGACCCATACTAAAGTCATAAAAGAACCAAGCTTCATAAATGTTTTTGGTGACAAAGAGGTATGTGTTCCAATCACTCCATCAGAGAAAAAACAGAGTTGTAGAAATAACTGGAAACTCCTAACTCCTAACTTTTAATTACATTAAAAATGTCTGCAGCTGAGGTAATCAGTTGTGGAACATATATTCAAATGCTTCACTTAAGAAAATTCTAAATACTGTAGTCTACAAATACCTCTTTACAAATAAAAGTCTGAAGTCTTTAAATTAATTCAAAATGATAGATAAAAATACATAAATATTATCAGCTGGATGTATGTTACGTACAAACAGTAAACATATTCATAATGAAGCTCTTTTGCATGTTCATCAAAGTATTATATTGTATATTTTATTAATAACAAATCCTTTTATTGTTGTAGTTCATCAGTGTGGAGTCAGTTTAGATACTGTGAGTAGATAATTAGTACAACTGTAGTACTGCATCACAATATGTGTATCATACGTGCACACAAAGTGCAGTTTAAAAAAAAAAAAAGGAAAAAAAGAGCAGACACTTTAAACAACGCTTACAATATCAAAATATATATATATATTTTACGTAAACTCTTAATCTGAAAAGTACCTAGTATCTATAAGTGGCAAATAAATGCAGTGGAGTAGAAATCACAATGATTTCCTCTAAATTGGAGTGGAGTGGAAGTACAAGTCACATAACATAGAAATACTCAAGTAAATATATTGTATTTAAGTACTGTACTTAATTAAATGTACTTAGTTTGAGTCCAGCACAAGATATAATCGCCACCTATTACATTAATGAATAAGATAGAGAAGTTATCTACACTTGAGCTATAGCTGACACTCCAGGATTCGTGACTGGGATCGGCTGCTCAACCCAAACAGTGATATGGCATATGACCGGCTGAGCAGCCGCCATCATCCTTCAGCTCTACTGTGACTGCAGAGAAAAGGATGACTCAACCTTCGACCCACTGCTTCAAACTCTAGATCGTTATTACAAAAGACATGAGTCATTAACGGTTTCTTCTTTTATATTCATGTCAAGGTCAGTCAGGACTGACCCATGAGACTCTGTCGGCAGCTTCAAGATAAATCAATGGCTGCCCTGGTCCATTTAGGAAGCTGATCCTGCAGCTGAGGTAAATGTGCACAATGAATATAGGCTAAGAATAATCTGTAGACCCAGTTACTTTCTCCTCTTAGGATTCACTGTATCTGACTGAGACAAAATAAAATAAGGCAGCATGTATTGACACAGCGGAAGGACATTATAAACCTGCCATGCACATGTGGCGGCTCCACAGTTGTGACACAGTCTTCATTGGAAATTACTTATTTCAAACAAATGATTCCTTACTTCCTTTTGCTGAGCATTTGAATCGAATGAGACATCTCCTCTGTGAGTGAAATTAGTGGTACAAAGCAAAGCTGTCAAGTCTTCAGCTGACTAGCTGACCAGGCTGGCTTCAAAATGCCACACTGCTGTTTGTTTCTGCTTGCAACCAAAAACGTTGCCTGTCAGTGGTGTTATTGGACTTGCTTGCAAAATAGGAATGTCCACTAGGATGGCAGGATTTCGCTCTGCAGAGCATAAACTGCCAAACCATCAGAGATGTCTTTTAGCTCGTCAGAACATCGAAAGTTACAAACTGCATATACATAAAACCCAGGCTACCATAACCCTTTTAATAAGATATACACTAAGATAAACAAGCTAATAAGAGGCTGGTTATGCACTAAGTCTGCGCAAGCAGCTGAGATATTGCTACAAGTTCTCCCATAATATGCTTTTATCATTTTTAGTAACTTGTACACACTTAAAATGGCTTCTCTGAGGCTATGCTGCACAAATGCTCCAAGACAAATATTCAAGGTTTTGCATTCAAATGTACATATTTGACTTCAGAGAGAATTCCAATACAAGTGAAAAAATGCCAACAATAAGGCATTTTCCAAAAGATAATATAACAAAAAACAAATGCTGCAGGTCTTACACTTTAGGGGACCATAGCTGTCTATCTGTAGGAAAACAAACTAGGTTTAACACGGTTGTTGACAATATTTCATATTCAAGGTTATGGTTGGGTTGCTGCTTGTCAAACTAGGGACCCTGTTGCAATCGTATGTCAAGTATAATTGTACAGTGTATGACAGATTGTACTGACATACATTCCCGAAGGGGCTAATGGGGATTTGCAGAGCATTTCAAAAGTTTTACTCAGAGACACTATTTGGAAAAAAGAAGGGTCTCCTAATCCTGCAAAACTAAAAGAATGAATGGACAACAGAATGTGTTTTTTTTTGTTGGGTAACGCACAGAGGGAGACTTTAGGGGTGTGTTATGCAAATGTCCCTGGCAATATTCAAACACTTTTACCGTAAGGTCAACAGGGCCTGTCAATATTAACAGCTTTTAAGGGGAAGCAGATAAACTACTTGTTTTTTCAGGGGTAGACTCTTGGTATATTGTAAAGCTGCTTTGGGAAGTTCACATTTTGGAACCCAACCCTGTGTTTCACTGGGAACTGAATAAAGATTGTTTTACTTCCAAAATACCCTTATAGTCTCCTAGATACAGATTTTTTGCCCAAACAAGTGTTATCACTGATATTGTCTCTTCCCAAGAGTGTGTCATACACTAGAATGGCATCTGCCTCACCTGTTACAGTGGGACAACTGTGGTGCACACACTTCCGAAAACTTCTACAGGTGCTGGATTACATAAACAGATGGCAAAATCCAGTCAAAGATACACATACTTTACGACCTGCAACCTTCAAATTAAATTTAACCCAGCTAAGCCACTGGCAAATATAGTTACCGAAGTCTGTCATTTTCTATTCAAAATAAAAAATCTCAATGTTACTTATATAGTTTTTTTCAATCACAACAGTAGACAACTTAGACAAAGATTTTAATGCTTCCTGTCGCATGAGGTCATCAACCTTCTAAGACGAAGACAAACCCTCCTAGGAAGAGGTTAAATTATTATGATTTTCAACCCTGACATGAACGTATTTATTTAATCGTTCAAGTTCCTAGAATAACCCCCCAAAAAAACTTTTGTACCTGGGATAAATATGTTTTTGTTTACTGGCATGTTTGTGCAAGCAACTATAGTTGCCAGTCATTAAAATTATATTTATATATGAAAATGAGTATGATAAGGAAAAATGGGTTAAGAACAAGAATATTTAATGGGCCTCGTCAGGCATGTTTTTCATTCTGTATAAAGATGAGAGGTGTGATGTCCCGAGCTGATTGGGATCTGGGCTGATTCAGGCTAAATTTTTATGAATAGGTGTTGGCTCAAAAAAGCCTAATTTTTTCCTACCCAATACTTAAGTTGCTTTATTCTAGGCCAGCTATCAAAAATGTCCAAAAATGAACAAACTAAATAAGAGCCAGTGTTTCAATAATGATATGACATCATGTGTCACTGAATGATGTCAGCAAAGTTGCAAATAAATCAATTTATTGCATCAAATATACCTAAATTTAGACCGTAGAAGAAAAATCATTTGCCAAATGGCACTGTTAATGTCTGAAATGCTTCTTGTAGAAGCTTTATGTACACATACAGGTCCTTCTCAAAAAATTTGCATATTGTGATAAAGTTCATTATTTTCTGTAATGTACTGATAAACAGTGTTGGGGGTAATGAGTTACAAAGTAACGGATTACAGTAACTTTATTACCATCACGGGTAACGAAGTGTAGTAACGCGTTACACTAAAAATATCAGTAACTACTTTACTAAACTTTAGGAACGTGCTTTCCTGCGTTACCCAAACCACTCTTGTCAGTCTAAAAAGTTCTAATATGTTTTAGTGGTGCATGCATCCTGTCCGTCGTTGGACCTGCCTGTGTGCTTGTCTGGGCACCGTTGCCACAGCAACCGGATTTGAGTGTGTTGAGTGACGTCGTTGCTGGTGTGTAGGAAAGAGAGGGAGAATGAAGGACACAGAGACGGAGGCAGGGGGATTCAGCCAGTGGCGATACTCGCACTATTTTGACTTTATTGCTAGAATGGACAAAAACATTCGAGTGAAATGCACTCTATGTCCAGGTGAGCGGTATCTTCCAACTGCTGCCAACTCAATGAGCAACCTGATGAAACATTTGGCTGCCCAGCACCGCACTACAGAACTTGTGGCGAAAGATTCTACTAGCCAGTCTGTTAAAGAAGACACTCACGAACCGACCCCACCTAAACAAGCTAAGCTTTTACTGATACTTGAAAATAAAGCAATGAAAAGGCTATGATATTTGTCCATGTATATATATGCGGTAACTTTTAACATTTGTTTAAAAAAACTGGAAAGTAAAGTAACTAGTAGTGAAGTTACTTTTCAAAGGCAGTAACTAATAAAGTAACGTACTTACAAATTTCACAAGTAACTAGTAACTTGTAACTAGTTACTTTTTTTTAGTAACTACCCCAACACTGCTGATAAACATTAGACTTTCATATATTTTAGATTCATTACACACCAACTGAAGTAGTTCAAGCCTTTTATTGTTTTAATATCGATGATTTGGGCAAAAAAGTAAAGAAAAAAGAAAAATCCCTATCTTAAAAGATTTGCATATTTCATCCAATCAATAAAAGAATAGTGTTTTTAATACAAAAAGTCAACCTTCAAATAATTATGTTCAGTTATGCATTCAATACTTGATCGGGAATCCTTTTGCAGAAATGACTGCTTCAATGCGGCGTGGCATGGAGGCAATCAGCCTGTGGCACTGCTGAGGTGTTATTGGAAGCCCAGGATGCTTCGATAGTGGCCTTAAGCTCATCCTCATGTTGGGTCTGGTGTCTCTCAACTTTCTCTACACAATATCCCACAGATTCTCTATGGGGTTCAGGTTAGGAGAGTTGGCAGGCCAGCCGAGCCCAGTAATACCATGGTCAGTAAACCATTTACCAGTGGTTTTGGTTCTGTGAGCAGGTGCCAGGTCGTGCTGAAAAATGAAATCTTCATCTCCAGAAAGCTTTTCAGCAGATGGAAACATGAAGTGCTCCAAAATCTCCTGATGGCTAGCTGCATTGACCCTGCCCTTGATAAAACACAGTGGACCAACACCAGCAGCTGACATGGCACCCCAGACCATCACTGACTGTGGGTACTTGACACTGGACTTCCAGTCTTCCTCCAGACTCTCCGTAGCCCAGGTCAGGCACTTCTGCCGCTGTTTCTGGTTCAAAAGTGGCTTGCCGTGGGGAATGCGGCACCTGTAGCCCATTTCCTGCACACGCCTGTGCACGGTGGCTCTGGATGTTTCTACTCCAGACTCAGTCCACTGCTTCTGCAGGTCCCCCAAGGTCTGGAATCGGCCCTTCTCCAATCTTCCTCAGGGTCCAGTCACTTCTTCTCATTGTGCAGCGTTTCCTGCCACACTTTTTTCTTCCCACAGACTTCCCACTGAGGTGCCTTGATACAGCACTCTGGGAACAGCCTATTCATCCAGAAATTTCTTTCTGTGTCTTACCCTCTTGCTTGAGGGTGTCAATGATGGCCTTCTGGACAGCAGTCAGGTCGGCAGTCTTACCCATGATTGTGGTTTTGAGTAATGAACCAGGCTGGGAGTTTTTAAAAGCCTTAGGAATCTTTTGCAGGTGTTTAGAGTTAATTTGTTGATTCATATGATTAGGTTAATAGCTCGTTTAGAGTAACTTTTCATGATATGCTAATTTTTTGAGATAGGAAATTTGGGTTTTCATGAACTGTATGCCAAAATCATCAGTATTAAAACAATAAAAGACCTGAAATATTTCAGTTGGTGTACAATGAATCTAAAATTTATGAAAGTTTATCATTAAATTATGGAAAAGAATGAACTGTATCATAATGTGCAAATTTTTTGAGAAGGACCTGTATCTCTTCATTTTAAACAAGTGCAACAGTTTTTTACAAAGTGTCATTAAGGCTGAATGTCATGTCATTTTGCTGTTAAACAAAAACAATTAGCATAGTCCTTAAGAAGGGAGAAAACACTTCTGGCAGTTTAAGGTATATTGATTTCTCCTGTGGTCAATGAAAGGGAGGTCCATTAAAGTCAGACCAGCTCTTGTCCAGCTGTCTGCTCTTCTTTGTCTCTCTTCTGACATACACAACCGACCCTCACCTTTGTGTCACCCTGCTCAGATCACTTTGCAGGATCACTCTGCTGCAGAGTCATCGTGTACAAAGTCATAGGAAGGGCTTGCATCTATTCTCAAAGAAATTCAATTGACACAATAGCTAAAGCCTCAAATGACAGATAAATGGGTTCTGATTTATTGAGTGATTATTTCACTGTTATATTTCCAAATTGCCAAAAACCTAAAGCAAGACAAGCTAATGTATATCGTTCTGGAAATTAAATTACCCCCCCCCCCCCATGCTGGAAAAATTAGTCAACCTACCTAATATGTTCCCTTTTCACAATGACATTCTGTGGTGTGCACCTCCTGGACCAGCGTTCAGGTTGGAATACATATGGAGACTGACATGAAGGCTTACACCTGGGAAAATAAATATGCGTAAAAACACTCATTGCAACTTCTTATTCACATACAGACTCTCAACTATTTGTTCAGGTCTTTACATTGTCCCTTGGTTGAATGACACAGTGTGGTGTGCAGGATTTTGTGTTCCCTTTTTTTTTACCCCCAGGAAAAACACACCCATCATGATCGCTATTCATAGCAACATGGTGACACTGCAAGTATTAACTGCTAAAAGTCTGTAGTACAAGCATAGATTTTTCTCGAGTGAACTTACTCTGAGGAGGTAAAACCCCCTTTGACCCCCTAAAGATTTCAAAGATCCAGATCCAAAGCCAGTACTTTGTTATGGACATATGACTTTTACATTTACTCAAGTACTGTACAAAGACCAATTTTGAGGTACTTGCACTTTACTTAAGTATTTCCAACTGATGCAGCTTTATACTTTGACTCCACTACATTTCATAGGCAAATATTGTACTTTCTACTCCACTATATTTATCTGACAGACACTGTACTATTCTATAATCTATGTTCCATTAAATTGTCTTTTCTTTTTTAAATGTGCTATGCACTGTGTGAAAGGCATCAAATATTAAGATGCACAACTATTGATCTACCTAAAGTAAAGCTAAAATGATTTATCAATTATTTACCAACAATTAAATTAATAATTTAATAATTTATAATATATTGAAAGAAGAAATGTCCAAATTCTCTTCAGTAAAATGTTCTGGTTTCTTTAGTCATCTGTGACAGTAAACTGAATTATCTTTGGGTTATAGACTGATGATCAGGATAAAACAAAATATTTATAAATGTCATCTTGGACATTTTTCGCTACGTTCAGACATTTTATAGATCAAACTAATCAGTTAATCAAGAAAGTAATAAAAAATAGTTTCAAACATTCAGTCCACATTGATGGAACATGTATTTAGTAATTACAAGTAAGTACTTTAAGTAAATACGTATTGCTGATAGTACATCTACTTTAGTAACATTTTCAACAGTAAGATATTCACTTTCACGATATTTCTACTTTTGCTGAGTACTTAACCATAAACTGATGGATCTCCGACAGATTAGTCAGGTTAAGTGAGACTGAGATTACAAATCCTTTTCTCATCGACTCACTGTGACCCTATAAATCACCACCTTCTCATTAATCAGTCGCCATCTGTGTTAAAGCTGTCGCTGAGCTCCAGTAAAGCTAAATCAGCCAGTGTTTTCCTCCCTGCGATGAAGATAACTGCAAAGGTCGTGACTGAAGCTACACGAACACGCGTGCGTGCGTGCGTGCGTGCGTACGAACACACACACACACACACACACACACACACACACACACTCACACTCACACTCACACTCACACTCACACACTCTCTCTCTCTCTCTCTCTCTCTCTTACTCGCTCTCTCTCCCGGTCGAGCGGGTATGTCTCGCTCTGCTACCTAGCCGCCGGCCGAAGCTAACCGCTAGCGTGCTGACATTGTAAGCGCACGACGAGTGCAATAGCAGAGCCCTTTCGACCGACAGTTGAATTACATACCTTAATACAGCTTGTTTCTTTTCCTGCGAACTCCTTCTTAATGCTTTTGGTGTTCAATTTGAGTTAAACTCCAGCTCTATCCGTAGCCGGTGAGGCAGCCGCGACACATCGTTTCAACAACGGCCTGACTGACAGCAGGAGGGAGGGCCAATAGCAACGGAGCTTCCGGGCTTCGCCTCGGTTTTTTCCGTCGTCATTCGGGAGTGTCCGGCACGAGACAGACAGTTCGTCATTCAACAGCGCCACCCCGTGGATCATTTATAGATCGACAAGAAGCTCATGATAACGTTGCTATAATTTATTTTTCCGCACGAGGGCGCTCTTGGCTAAATACAGTTCCACCCGCCATCCTAGAAATTGTAGAAATATCTATTAACTAATTTTAACTATCTATCAACAATGATGCTGATGCTGATGATTATCATAAAGTATTACCAAAAATTATCTAAAATCATCTTTATTGGTCAAGTATGTGTACACATACACATACAATTTGATTCTGATTTAGTGGCTCTCAAATGTACTCAACAGGGCAACACAACACAATAATCTTCAGCAATATACACAGACAAAAAATACATACATGTGAAAACATCTCTATGAGCTGTAAACAGTATACCAATAGAGCTAATTAGGCTTTGTGAACCTCTAACCTTTCACTGCATCTTGATTTGCTACTAGTGTTTTTGTGTTAAATCAGAATTTTCTATCATTTATCATGTTGCACAAATGTAATATATATGTAATATGGGGTGGTTGTGGCTCAGGTGGTAGAGAGGGTCTGCCTCTAATTGCAGGGTTAGCGTTTTGATTTCTAAACTCTTCCTGTCATGTGTCAAAGTGTCCTTGCATAGCAGCTCCACCACAATCAGTGTGTGTGCATGGGATAATGAGAGGATGTATAGCACTTGGGTCTGACAACGTTGGAAAAAAAGCACTATATAAGTTCGGCCCATTTACCATTTAATATGGGCTTTGAGATGTTGTGTGAATTACTAAAGATTGACTTTTCTAAACCTTTACCCTGAATACAGGTCTGCATGTCTGTGCCTGTTACCTGCTTTGCTTTTCAAATCAGTCTGCCCTTGAAGCACTCCAACATCCCAACTTCGAAAAGAATAAGTATGTATAGAAAATTGATGAATAATGACAGTCCTCTCGCTGTCTCGCTGTCTCACTGTCTCGCTGTCTCGCTCAGATTTATTTATTTATTAATGTTTATTTAAAAGGGACAGAGCATATTAATGAACATCAGTATAATACAAATGTAAAAATGTTTGAATTAACAGGACTGCTAATGTATATCTGTATTTCCTTGGCAGGTGACAGATAACAAATATACCAATAAAATACAGATTAATTCATCCAAAGGACTAAAGTGCAGTAACTGTAGCGATGTAAACTACAGTACAAGGTGCATGGTATGAAGTGCATGGTGCAAAATGGTTAATTTATGAGTAAATTGCAGAATTCACACACATATATATATATATATATATATATATATATATATATATATATATACATATATATATATATATATATATATATATATATATATATATATATATATACATATATATATATATATATATATACATATATATATATATATATATATATATATATATATATACATATATATATATACATATATATATATATACATATATATATATACATATATATATATATATATATATATATATATATATATATATATATATATATATATATATATATATATATATATATATATATGTCAAAATACATATATGTAAAGAAGCATTGTTCAGTATTAATGAGATAAAAGAAAATGAAGAACATGGCAGATATAGACACCACATGTATATGAACCTACATATATGCTGCAGAAGATCTGCCTAGCTGTGATTGTATCTTATAAAAAGAGCAGGCATATTTAACATTTTTTAAATTATAAGACAAACATTCTTTCATCTGAACATTACTAAAATTACAACACTTTCAACAATATTTTAAATGTGACCATATCCTTAAACATCACCTAAATCTGTGTATGAGTATATGAATATATGGTTATAGTGTTACTTCGCTGCTCTTGGTTAAAGATTTTCAAGCATGTTACACTTCTGTTACTGAAACCTGGCTGAACACAAGCTTTGGATTTTCATAAAAATCCAAATGTGATTTTCATAAAAGTCTGCTAAATGCTAAATAGGGCCTGTTTAAGTATTTTGGTGCCACTTGTAGCTGCACTTCCCCAGCAGGGAGCAGCACGTGTCTCCCAAGAGTGGATTATAAAGCCAAGACAAAGCAGCTTGCCCTTCCCTGCCCTGTGTCTGCAGCTGTGCGGTGAAAGCTCAGGGCTTCTGCCCTCTCCTGTTCTGGTTCAGAGCCAATATCAGCTGTCTGTTTTAGAGAGAGGGAGAGAAAAATACCCAGCAATCCTCTAAAGCAGCTTAAAGGCTGAATCAGGGACTGAAGCCCTTTCCATTTCCAGAACTCTCTCTCTCTCTCTCCATCTCTCTGATTCCGTCTTTGTCTCTATCTCTCCCTCTCTCTCTCTCTCTCTCCATTATGGTTAGATGAGCTTCTGACTGGCTGCCAAAGGAGCAGCCACAGGCTGACACATGTCTGCTCCATCCTCCACTCTCACCTGCTCAGATCCTCAAAACACCTTCTGCTTGGATATACCAGAACAAACATTAGAGACTGTGATGTCTATTGGATTTTTAATTTGATTCTAATCGTAATCAGGAGTCTTGTATCCGATTAAAAATGAATGCTAAGTGTTCATGTGTAACAAATAAAATCTCCCACTGGGGAGTCGGGTTCCCATGAGCATTTTTGTTTTGGTACAGTACCTTCCACCCACCCTTTGTTGTCACGCACGGCTTTTGGATTCAAATAAAATGAAGTCGAGCAAAGTGAAATGTGGGGCAGACTGCTGTGATATGACTGTGTCCAGTCCCCTCATCTCTGAGTGGATGTTTTTTAGGTGTTTTGCAGTGGGAATAAAAGGAGGAAGGAATATGTACAGTAGGATTTATCTTACATCAGAGGAGATGAGAGGAGGACAGGGAGAAATACTTTTAGAGAAAGCAAACCAAGCAGAAGATGAGTGAAATGGTACATTCATGACAGGATACAAACCTAGACTTCAGTGTCATTGTTAGACACATCTTTCTGTCAGTAGAATCTGTCTTATTATAATTTGGCAAGCAGTAAAGATGGTGGTGTGACATGCTCTGTTGTGTAATGTTTAAAGAGATACAAGCAGAATATTAGATTAAAGTTATGTAAGTGGACAATATGGTGCAGTAAAGGACATTTTTCTTTAAAAGTATTTTTACTTGTGCTTTCCTAATAAACTGCCCACACCTGCCTTGCATACATTTCACCTCCCTCCTTATCATATTATGTACTAAGACAAACTGTAAAACCTGACCTGAGAAAGGTCAGACTCAAGATTTACAAATATCTTACAGGGTCATATTGTTCATTTATCTAAAGGGGTTGTCTGTAACTTCCAGATACCCATGCGCTGCCTTTCAGAGTTGCAGCTTACACATGTGCATATGCGCAAGGTTATTGCAGGTGATGTGGTTTTCTACTTCACACGTTTAGCAGCAACTGGTTGTTTTGCTCTTTTTCCAGTGATTTCAAGTTTCTGTTTTCTGTCACCTGGTCCATGTCTGCACCTGCTTACCTGTCTGGATTTTTCCATGTGTCAACTGTACAACTCTACTACTGCTGTTTGGACTTGCGGTTGCATACCGTGCATACCGTAATGTACCAACCTGCTCATCAGGATCGAATCATCTAATCATTTTCACACATTCACTGCAGTCACAGACAAGTATCTTGCCTAAGAACACGTTCCTGGAGATCTTCCGATTAGCGGATGACCCGCTCCACCTTCTGAGCCACAGCCACCTCAGTGGGATAGAAATTGATTTAGCTAATCTATGTTTAAACAAGTCCCTATCACAATTAGTGAATGAGATTTGGCGCCCCTCTAGGTCAATATATCGTCAGTTTGATTTAGATTATTACCATGAATGCAACAAACTTCTCATTCCACCATTACATTCCATTGACCAGCAGGAGCTACTAATAGCTACTAAAACACTAAAACAATGTTTGTGCAAATTTCTTAAGTGGGATCCACCCCAAAATTGAATCTGCACCCTACCACGATGTTTCATGAAAATCATCTCCACCTATTCACGAAGGTAAAAATGGATGCAAACAATCCTGGAAGATGGCAGCCTGACAGAAAGTATTAGAGTCTTCACCACAGAGAGCAGCATGAAGAGAAACAGATTCAGGTCGTGGTGGCCTCTAAACCTGTACATGCTTATCTCTGCTGTGTCTACCTTTGGTTAACCCACACAAATCCAACCCAGAAGCCTTTTAGAGGGATTTTCTGCTAAGAAAAATCTGTTGGCTAAACCAGAGAGACCAAGACCCTTTGGCTCCCAGACAATCAGCTCTGCAGACGGCACCAATGCTTGGCTGAGCTACAATGAGCTTTGGAAATAAGGAACAGATTATATCTTTAGATCGTTATGAATCAGTATTGTTTCTCTCTATATTACATATAGACAGTGTTTTTGTGGTAATTATCTTTTCAGAGCTTGGTGGAGGATACTTTTGTTTCCTCCTTTCACTGCACTGTTCCGTTTTCTATAGAAAGGGTGAGGTACAACGGATTATTTTAAGGCCTCCATGAGAGTAGCCAAGTCAGCCTGGGCAGAATGTATTTGTTAAGCATGTTTTAATGGTTAGCGACATGATAACAAATGTCATACATCTTAGACTATTGTAATGCCATTATTCCACAACCAAAATGCTGTTGTCAAACCTCCCCTGGGTTCTCTGGACTTTACCTTGAGGCAATAGGATTAGAACTAAAGCTTTGACCCAGCAGATGCCACAGATCCTTTTGGCTCAACTAAGTTTAGCATGGAACGTATTTTATCTTATATATATTTATATATTCTGCATCACACCAGATGAGCTTATGATGCTCTATTTAAAAGAGGTGCATTTATTTATACATGTATTTTTTATAAGAACAATATTTTTAACAGTTGCCACATTCAAAAATTCTTTCCCCCTCTCTCTCTCTCTCCCCCTCTTTCTCTTTCTCTCTCTCTCTCTCGCTCTCTCACACACACACACACACACACACACACACACACACACACACACACACACACACACACACACACACACACACACACACACACACACACACACACACACACACACACACACACACACACACACACACACACACACACACACACACACACACACACACACACACACACACACACAGTTATGCATTCCTTCCTGAGTGCTACATCACATTAGCTATGATCAATACAAAGGATATATATGAGAGCTTTTACACTTTTTAGCTTTCCTCTTTAAAGAGGGTTGAGAGGACCATTTGTTTGTGTGTATGTGTGTGTGTGCGTGTGTGTGTGTGTGTGTGGGGGGGGGGGGGGGTTAAGGTTGGTGTTAAGTGGAGATCCTCCCCAGTCCAGACCACTGTTGAGAACTCACAGTTTATCCTGCTGTTCCATGCTGCACCATGTTAAGGGACCACATAGTGTATGAGGTCCATCAATAATTCAACAGACAGACTTCCTCCCTTTCTCTGATTCTAACTCCTCTCTCTCTCGCCCTCTCTCTCACCCTCTTTCTCCCTCCCTCAGTGTTTATGCAACCGATTCTGACTGACTGAAACTTCCTCATATGACCACAAACAGCTTCCGTCTCTGGGGTCCCTCACCCACCTGCCTCTCTGTTCCAAACCACTTTAAACAAGCTGCAAAACACTTCTAAATCTGAAGCCCACCCAAGTAATCGTTGGCATTCAAGGTTTTTTTTTTCTACATTAGCAACAAGACATAAAGTCAGCTTTCCATGATCATGTAGGATTAGGGCTACATACTGTGCTAATCCTGTTTCGGACACTTTCACTCAAATGTGGCCACTGTTAAGTTAGATATCAGATGTGGAGAGTCAAAGGAGGGCATTTTAGCAGATGATAATGACCACAATACCGGCTAAGCAGTTACTGCTTCCTTAATTCAAACCTGCTTACGGAAGAGCTGAGAAGTTGTTGTTGTTTTTTAAACCCTAACCCTTTCACAATGAAATTAATGTTTTAGAAATACTGGCCTCAGCACTGGATTTGGCCTTTAATCACAGTTCTCTGGATATTTTGGTTTTATTCCTCACAAAGAAGCACTCACACTCAACCCTGTGTGTAAACGTGCTATATAAATAATATAAATAAAGCTGCCTTACCTATAAACTATAAGCTTTAGCCTATTTACTTTACCAATTTTGATCATTTTTAGGAGGTCTACTATATTAACTTACTACTGATCAATGGTGGATGAACTGTTTAGAATCTTTACTGAAATAAAAGTACCAATACACCAACAAAAAGGGGTGAGGCCTTATCGAGAATGCATACTTGCAATTTAGAGGAAAGGCCAGTGCATGAGCTTTTCACTGGGATTATTAAAACAGATGACAGCGGTTATTCAAGAGTTTTCTAATGTGTTTGCCCAGGGTATTATTTCTCTATGAGGAAAACATATTCATGTTTTTTCCCCCTTTGACCATCATCTCACAAGAAGTGTATATCGCGTGCCAGCAGGCTCCATTGCCCGTCTAAACCATCAAGGCCATATGATGATAATGCATGAGAAAGAGATGGCAGCCTCCATTAAAAGATACATTAGTGGGCATTATACTGCTAATCCCAGGACCTTTAGGAACCTGATAATCTGGATTATAGTTTGTAGATCATTTTATAGCTGTATTTGACCTCTAAGTTATTCTCCTCTTCTTTGGTTTCCTTTTCATCCTAACCTCTTGAACTGGAGGCTGTGATAGAGGCTTTTGTTACTGTCACATCGTGGCTCAGAGGGTTGAGGATTAATGTTAAGGCCTCTGTATCTAAACATAAAAAGCACTTCCTTTCTCATCAAGACACCACTTTAAAATGCAATGCATGTTCAAGGGTCTGCTGTGAAGGCAGCATAGATAGAGATGAATTTATTCAACAGCAGCCACATAAACTGTCATGTCCACCAAACAGTCTGGGTGGTTGCACTCAATCAAGTATATTTATCTAATATCTCACTACCCTACCATTAAAATATGTATTTTATGCTTTTTAATTTGAAATTAAATCAACCCTCTATCACATAGTCTTTCCATTTGGCAACAATTACTTCATTACTTAATTTTTCTAAAAGTCTGTGATATAAAATCTATGTTTTTACAGTTAGGCGTAAAAAGGGGGCTTTTATTTTGAAGGAAGTACAATCTACATACATGTGAGCATCATTGTCTCACAATTGATGGTTGTCTTTTATTCAGAATTTTGGAACATTTTCACCAAATAAAAGAAAAAATGAACTCATTATCAAGGGTAGGTCAGTCATACCTACTTATTCCTCATTAAGGTCGCAGGGCTGTGCTGGAGCCTATCCCAGCACGTTGCGGCGAGAGGCAGGGATACACCCCAAATGGTTGCCAGCCAATCGTGGGGCACGCACACCATTCACTCACACACTCATACCTACGGGCAATTTAGAGTCGCCAATTAACCTGAGCATGTTTTTGGACTGTGGTAGGAAGCCGGAGTACCTGGTGAAAACCCACGCAGACACGGGGAGAAGATGCAAACTCCACACAGAAAGGTCCCAGACCCAGGACCCAAGGAGGTCTTGAACCTGCAACTCGAGGGTAGGTAAACTTTTTTATTTTAATTTTTTTTTTACACTTAATTTAATTTTGATGTTATAAGTTTTTTATACTAATATGCTAAAAAAGATGTGTTACCATATGACAACAATATACAATTATGGTAAATTCCTAGTGTATACAATCTAATGGAATCCCATTGACTTACACAGCATGAAACTATCCTGAGACTCTGTTTTCCTACATATTTTTTTTCAATATATCTATTATTTAGGACATTTTAAGTAATCATTTTTTTTTTACCATGTCTAAGTAATATTTCATGCAATAGAGGGTTAAGACAATGCTCAAATTAAGTCCTGCAAGACATTCAAAACTTTGTTCTTTAGGTACTGAGCATAATATAATGTTTTTTATGCATGCTAAAAGACACAACTCTATGGACAACATCATCCTATGCTACATATATAAAGTGAAGAAGGTACTTGTAGAGATTTGTAGAATCTTGATCTGGTGTTTAATCCCAAACAATAAATTCAGATTTGTCTGAGTTTATTAGCAGAAAGTAACATGTAATCCAGGATTGGATATCCTTAACACATATTGAAGTTTTGCTGGTCATCTGCATAACAATGACAGTCAATGGAGTTTTGGTCCAAGCAGAGCATCTAACTCTCGTGCACATTGAGGATTCATTGTTAACATGAACAAACTGATTCTGTATGATAGGACTGATAACATACTGCAGTCTGAAGGATCTGAAGGTCAATGTGAAATGCAGCACTGAGATCTAACAAAAGAAGAATGGAAGTCCTTTGTCTGATGTATTGAGAAGGACGTTTGAAACCTTAACCAGTGCTGTTTATCCCTGCACCTATTATGTAGGTAAATGTGGACTAATTTCAGTAAATATGTATATGTTGTGTAACAACTGATGATTTCTTCAATGGAGTTTGGTGTTAACGTTACTCAATTCAGATGAAACTTAGATCAAAAAAGGCAGTGCTGATCAAATATGAATGATGATTTCTATTTCTCTCCTCAGGTGACTGGATAACTACTGTAATCACTAGTGTCAGGTGGCTAATTAGTGATACATATTGGTATTAGTGTGTGTGGCTCATATGAATTTTTAAGCAAATAATATGAAGAAAGAAATCCCTTCAAGCAAATTGGTGAAAGTTATTGTAAAGACAGTAACTGTATTCAGAATACATCCATTTAAACTGTAAATGAATACAGTTACTCATAAATTATTTTATTTAATAGTCACTTGTATTGAGTTACTTCCCAAACTGTGTGTACATCAGGGTTAAGAGAATAACAACATGTCACACTGATTCCTGCTGTGTTACTCTTCTCCGTGTAACAGCAAACCACCAAAAGCATCTGCACAGGAAATCACACTGAGTCGTCCATGACGTGTTCACTCTGAGAGCAATCAGGCCACTTGAGCCTAACGGACCCACTTATTGTCTTATTATAGGAACACAGAGAAAGAGAGATGGTACAGCAGCTCTGTGTTGCTCACTGAGTTATTTGTTCATTCAGGTTTAATATAAGATGCAGATATGTGTAAACAGGCAAATCATTTATGTTTACTATATCTGCGACTGCAATTTGAAAATGTTCGAGTATTACAGAGTGGACATGACATCTGGAAATTATTCAATGTGAAAAGAATATAAGCCTTCAATTAAAGAAATGTAGATCATTAAAATGATCAAATTAACCTAGCTGCTATTAATGAATCTTTGTTTTGACACGTATTTATAATTACAATGTGAGAGAAGGACTGTTGACAATTGGTTGCACTGTCAGTAATTGAATAACATGTGAAAAATAACTGGAGAAGGCTCGACCAGAGGCAAGAGGTTGCTATGGAAACCAATTCAGGAAAGAAAGGAAAGAAGGCGCATTTGTCAACATCTTAACAAAACATCTGACTCAGATGTCACCTGCATGTATACCAGAAGTTAAAACATATATATGAAAGCCCAGTTTACAGTACAAACGCACAGTGATGGAAAGTAAATGCTGAATGGCTCTCAAGCACTGTATTAAAGTAAATTTTTGAGGTATTTGTACTTTAATTGAGTATTTCATGCGATGCTACTTCATACTTCTACTTCACTGCAGTTCAGAGAGTAATATTGTACTTCTAACTCCACTTTGTTTGCAGCACTTGTTACTACTAGTGGCACATTTAGATTGTAATACAACTTATACATAAACTAATACACTATGATATATTTGTATAGGTTATGCTACCCAGCAGTATATAAAATGATAAAAATTTGTTCCACCTTTACCAGCTGCAACACTGAAGTGAAGCACACATTAATGCATAAATTGTTATAGTCCAATATGATTCTGAAATGGGCCATTCTGCGTAATATGTACTTTTACTTGTTCTATTTTAACTATATTTGTATGCATATACTTTTTTACATTTCACTCAAGTACAATGTTGTATTTATGTTAGTATTGTGTTATTGACACTTTTATTTGTACTTCCTCCACCACTGCCACAGGACAGAGGGAGATAGATTCATACTAAACTGAATAAATGTGGATGTTATAGATATTGCTGCACAAGTAACAGTGCTTTCAGTAGGAAGTTTCAGTAAATGTGTTTCAACAAAAACAGTGAAACCTTTTTAAAAAGTTAAAGAAAATATGTTTTACAAACCAGAAAAAAGTTATGGCAGTGAATCATCCGGCCACAGCAGACATCATGTTATGTTGCGGTTCCTCTGGCCTCCTCTGTGCTTCAGTCCATTAGCTGCAGTCACTGGCTCATTAGACGCCATCAGCTTCAATAATGCAAGAAGAGCAAAGCAAGCAAACACCTCACAGCCGAGCTGCTTCTCATCTGCAACACAGCAGGAGACAAACAGGTAAACAACACATTACCCAACCAGCATCTGCTGTGTAACTCTGGAGGAAGCCAGTTTCACAGCAGCTGCTATGTGCATTCGCTTACTTAAGTACAATTTCAGGGTTTTTGTACTCTCCACTCCACTACATTTCAGAGATAAGTATTGTACTTTCTACTCAATTATATTTATCGGTTGTGTATTTACTTAAAACTTTTAAAAAGTAGGAAAATGGTGCAAATCAATATTAATTTGTACTCCTTATTTCTAATAAATTGTAATCAGTATTATATTATCAACTAATTTCTAAAATATAAACGCATGGGACTGGAGACTCAGAACATCAGTCAGTATCTGGTGTGACCACTATATGTCTCATGCAATGCAGCACATCTCCTTCACACAGAGACATTTTTTTTTTATTTAGTACCTGTATAAACAATAAATACCTATATAAACACTAAACACTAAATCTCTCTCTCTCTCTCTCTCTCTCTCTCTCTCTCTCTCTCTCTCTCTATATATATATATATATATATATATATATATATATATATATATATATATATATATATATAGAGAGAGAGAGAGAGAGAGAGAGAGAGAGAGAGAGAGAGAGAGAGAGAGACAGAGACAGAGACAGAGAGAGGGAGGTGAAGATTTTAATATTTTATATATAATAAACATACTTTATCATTCCATCAATTATATTTTATTACTTTGCTCTGTAATTTGTGCTAAAGGTGCTAAATATTATGAGGCAGTACTGTTACTAATATTCTATCCTAAAGCATCAAAAAGGTCTCGCATGTACTGAATAAAAACAAGTAGTATAATAATGATAGAACAGTCTGCACAATGAGTATTTTTTTACTTTTGATAATTTAAGTACATTAATACTTAAGTAACATTTCAATTCAGAACTTTTACGTGTAATAGAGTATTTTGGATCATAGTATTTCTTCAGGAAACAGAAGTGGCAGCAGGGGTGTGCAGCTTCTCCTGATGACAGCAGCACACAGTTCGGGGTTTTGTGATTTGACGCCACTGCTCACAGGAGAAAGAGATCAGCCAATGACCGGATGCATCAAACTAACCGACTACATGAGCGAACCAATGGGAAAGAAGCTACTGTTTCCCGGCGCCGTCTCTTCGCCTGGCACTGAATGGCTCTGTTTTGTGTGCACATGTGACCACAGAAGGCGCTTAGTGGTATTTAAACATCATCGATTGGTGCTGAAGTGGACAGCTCCTCCACGGATAAACAGCCAAAAACACACTGGCCTGTTTCCCATGTTTCGGATGCCCTGAAAGTCGCTTTTCTCGTCTAAATGAAGAAGATGCGCGTCTCATCCATCAGCGCATCCTGTGAACATCAATGCCGGACGTATTTTAAGCTGATGACGAGGTTGACACCATGTTCTCTCCTCCAGCAGCAGCCACAGCCGGAGGTTGTGACACCTGTAGCTGAAGCTGGACGCACATTTGTCGCCCGTCGCCTGTTTTGATCTGGAAGCGCAAAGGTAGCGCCAAAGCCATTTACGGACGCATTAATTTCTAAGCCGCACGGCGCTGCGCGCTGCTTCAGACAGGAAGGAGCATGGATAGAGAGGAATTTGCTGTGACTGGTGCGTTGAGGGGATTTGTAGAGCTCAGCTCCCGTAGAAACTAAACTGACGACAGTGGCTAAAGCGCCGTCACTGACAGTTCTCGCCATTTCTCTCCAAGCCTCTTTTGCGCATTTATCGTTCGTTTTTTGGAGGAGATCTACTCTTTATTGAAGCAGTCATGGGGAAGGAGGAGTGCAAAACAATGCTGGACGCTTTGAACAAAGTGACCGCCTGCTACAGGCATTTGGTGGTGGCTCTGGGAAGCACCTCGGACTCTCAGAACCTGCGAGAGGAGCTGAAGAGGACCCGCAAAAAGGCCCAGGAGCTGGCCGTGGCCAACAGGACTAAACTAACCTCGCTGCTCAAAGACAAGAGCATCAGCAAAGAGGACCGGACCGAGTACGAACGCCTCTGGGTGCTTTTCTCCAGCAGCATGGACCTCCTGGAGGTGGACATGAAACGGTCCCTGGAGATAGGCCAGGATTTCCCCCTCAAGGTCCCGACGAGGCACCTCATCCAGACCGGAATGACCGGCAGCACCACGACCGTGGCGGCGCGGGCCATGAGCGTCCAGAACATGAAGTACGAGGCGGACAGCAACATCGACACGGCGGACCTGCGGGACCTGCAGACCGAGATCTGCCAGGTGAGCCAGATGGTGGAGGAGATGGAGATGAAGGTGCAGGTGGCGCCGTGGGCCGTCGAGGCGAAGCAGGAGGCGGGCGCGGAGCTCAAGTCCAGCATGAGCGTGGGGAATTCCTCCGTCGGGGTCATCTCCATCTGCGAGGAGGAGCCCAAAGACGAAGACGGGAGCGGCAGCAGGGACGCAGGCTTCGCGTCTTTCTGCGCCTTGTTCGCGTTCATGGTGATCGTCACGGTAGCCGTGGTTCTAGGATATTTAGTGATCAACATGTCCTGAACTGACTGATCACCGGCCCCGACGGACACCGGCCGCCCGGCCGGTGCGCCACCGTGCGTAAGAAGCGCAGCAGCAGCTTCAGCAGGGAGAGGAAGGTGCTTTAACGGGGGCTGAGGTTGGATCACAACATCATGGACACGCAAAGTTTATCTTTCTCGGATTTGTGAATGTGTTCGGCGGAGTTGCACTAGATGAAGAAAAACAAAACGTAGAACATAGCTGTGACTGGAGAGAACGGACCCAGTTTGAAGTTAAGTAGGCTATTTCAGGGGCCAAAGGATATTTTTGGAGGAGGGAGAGAAAAAAAGTCATAAAATTACGTGACAGTGTCTGGCCATCAGGATGATATAAACTACACGTAATCCAAATGGATTAGTGGAAAAGCTCAAGCGTAAATGTAGCCTACTGTTAAGTATTACATTTATGAAGAATTCAAACCAGCAAAAGTCAGATGTTTTTAAGCGACCACTGGAATTATAGGACAGTGGTTCTTACAGTGGGGTTCGGGGTCCCTAAGGCGGTTCCTTAAGGTCCCTAGGAAAAAATGGGAATCATTTCCCCTATAATTCCATCCATTTATAACACTCTGACAGAATATTTTGGTCATGGGGTTCATACACTTTGTGTAATAAAAACTCTAAAAACAAAAATCTTATTAGATTGAGCATCCAGAGGCAAGAACAAATGAAGATCTAATTTGTGTGAGTTTAAAGGGTCCTTGATTTGGTTTGAGAACCACCAATACAGGACCTTATTATACAGAAAAACATCAGGTTTGCTCTTCAAATTACACATGTGATTAAATCTGCACTGATCTTACAGTCGTGTTAGCACAGCTTTAACACATGATCAAATCTGTACAGCCAGACCGTATCAGGCCTGCATCAAATCACCATCATCAAAGCCTTGGGACCAATAAGAGACATCAACAGTTTTTTGAAAATGCACCTGTTCACTAAGCCTGCTCATGTTCCTTTTCAGGTTTTTTTTTCTCGTAAACAGTGTTGAATGTAACTCTGCATTGCAACATGTGCGTAGAGGGGTTTGTACGTCGCTTACCGTCTACTGCTGTGTGTATAATGTACATACAATCGAGTATATTTATTATAATAAAACATTTTGAACACAGATTGAGCACTTGTAATTTGATGAAGTTGCTCCCAAGTTACATTGTGTGTGCTTTAAAAGCAGCACACAATGTAAAACCAAGAGAAACTGAGTGTCACAATTCTATTACAAGCAGTGGAGGATGAAGTGTCAGATCTTTTACTGGAGTAAAAATAGACGTATTATTGTCTAAAAATACTCATTTACAAGTAATAGTCTTGAATTCAAAAAGCTACTTAAGTAAAAGTATATATGTATTATAAGTAAAAGTATCAAAAGTTAACTAACTTAAAAATACTGGTATATTATTACACAAAATAAACAATTAAAAAAATTAAAAAGAATAAAATTGAACAACTATTTAAACAGCATGAATAACAGCATTAAAATATATTATTTACTGTCTAAAACTTAACCTGAAAAGTAACTAAAGGTGTTAAAGTACGGTATTTATGAAATAAGTAGAGTGGAAGTATGGATATATTCAAGTGCTTAAGTAAATGTACTTGGTTACCTTCTACTTGGTATTTTAAGAAGGGGATTATTACCTTCGACGTAATCACATAGGTGTTAGAATAGAGTCAGGTTTAAAATGGTACGGCATCTAATGAAGATGCTTTAACTCTCTTCCTAATGGATTTAGTTATAAGAGTCTTTGAGGGGATTCCTGGCATGCAGCCGCTCCACTGAAGACAGATGGTGGAAACCTCCACCTGCTCATGGCTGCTGTTACTGACCAACGGTCTACTTCTGTGCTATAGCTGATTATGTGTTTGCCTTCTTTAGTCCGATTTTAGAAACTAACTAAAAGTTAAGATGCAAATTCACAAAACTTGTTTCCGATTCACTCCCCCCCCCCCCCCCAATTTTAATCACATTTAAAAGGTTGTAGTTTGAACATGAATGAAAAAAGTGGAAACTAATATTACTGTATCATATATTACATATCCAGACTCTTACAATTACACTTTGCATTTATTTTATAGAAAATGTTTTTGTCAATTTTATCAGCAAACTGGTTGTTATGTATATTGACCCCAAAAAAGTCTGGTCATTCTAAATTTGACAAAGTTCCCTATTTCATTTCTTGAAAACAGACAGTAAAACCTTCTGAGTTGGTCTTGCAGCTCACTGTGAAGGTTGATGAATTGTAAGTAACTCAGGACAGGTGTTTAATTATCAAGGCTGAGTGCAACTGAAGAAAGATACTAGACACTCTTCTCTTTTTCTGTCATCATCATTTTTACAAACTCATTTGTTGAATAATTGCACCGTTGTGGATTCTAATGAAAATCTGCTGTAATTACATGCAGCTTAACCGTTAAACATTTAATGAGTTCTTAATTGAGTGGAGTGATCACCTCCCCCATTCTTGAGGAGCTTCGTCCAATAATTGTAATGGGTAAATAGATCCCTGGCATTTAAAATGCATCCAAGGTGAGATTACTACTTTAGAAGTAGTAGTGTCAAAGAATCACATTTAATTACTGACCTCCATTTCTACACAGAGGCCTGATTTTCTCAACGCATGCAAGAAAATGTAATTTTTCTCAATTTTACACCGTGTTTTATCTCTGTATCTCTCTTGAAGTTAGAAACTTGTGGAGAAGCATTTATAGAACATTGTATAAAAAATCTGAAATGCAGAATAATTTAACTACCAAAAGCACAAAAATCAGTGGTAGGATATACGCTCATACCACATTCTCAGTAGTATTTTCTGACATCTTGCTTTCCTTATTGTCTGATTCACAGAGGCACTGAGGTCTGCTAACAGTGAGTCACAGACTTGAAATTCCTGACACTTACGTTGTCACCCAGAGATCCAAAAATACCAACTTGATTAATTAAACATGAGGAAAAATGGAAAGGGATGTAAATAGTAGAGTTAAAGCCTCCAAAAACACTGCACTTTAGAATTCTCATTTTTCCAGAGGAAGAGGAAAGCAAAAGTCTACTTTTGTGCAACTTTGAGACCGTTTCAGACATGCTAAAATGATTTTGTTGCAATCTCTGTTATGCAAGCAGATTCTCAAAATAGCTACAGCATCAAAGTTTCAGAATATGCTCCATTAGGTAAAAATTGACCTTCCTGGCTTTTAAAGGTGAGAAAGACGACTTTCTCCACAGTTTATTTTATGCATGATGGAACCACTTATTTGTCTCACCCTGTTGCCTGGAGACAAATAAACTAAGCAGACTGGCTTCACAGAAAGGTGATCTCACACTTGGCAGAGAGAGACCACTGCATCATCACCTCATCTGGACGAAGATGGTGCATTTTCAAGGCTGTGGGTTGCCATAGAAACCCTCAATGGACTCTCTTCTGCAAACAGCACAGAAGGTTGAGCTGTGTTATTTCCAACTCAACCCCTTCTGCCATCACCATTTCTCTCTCTTACACACATAGAGAGGGAGGAGGCAACCTCAGCATCCTTCCTCAGATGAAATGTGTCAAAAAGACATCATTTAGATCAAAAGAGCGCCAGTGGCGTGTATATATATATATATATATATATATATATATATATATATATATATATATATATATATATATATATATATATATATATATATATATATATATATATATATATATATATATATATATATATATATATATATATATATATATATACACACACACACACACACACACACACACACACACACACTCATCGGCCACTTTATTAGCTACACCATGCTAGTAACGGGTTGGACCCCCTTTTGCCTTCAGAACTGCCTCAATTCTTCGTGGCATAGATTCAACAAGGTGCTGGAAGCATTCCTCAGAGAGTTTGGTCCATATTGACATGATGGCATCACAAAGTTGGTGCAGATTTGTCAGCTGCACATCCATGATGCGAATCTCCCGTTCCACCACATCCCAAAGATGCTCTATTGGATTGAGATCTGGTGACTGTGGAGGCCATTTGAGTACAGTGAACTCATTGTCATGTTCAAGAAACCAGTCTGAGATGATTCCAGCTTTATGACATGGTGCATTATCCTGCTGAAAGTAGCCATCAGAAGTTGGGTACATTGTGGTCATAAAGGGATGGACATGGTCAGCAACAATACTCAGGTAGGCTGTGGCGTTGCAATGATGCTCAATTGGTACCGAGGGGCCCAAAGAGTGCCAAGAAAATATTCCCCACACCATTACACCACCACCACCAGCCTGAACCGTGGATACAAGGCAGGATGGATCCATGCCTTCATGTTGTTGACGCCAAATTCAGACCCTACCATCCGAATGTGGCAGCAGAAATCGAGACTCATCAGACCAGGCAACGTTTTTCCAATCTTCTATTGTCCAATTTTGATGAGCTTGTGCAAATTGTAGCCTCAGTTTCCTGTTCTTAGCTGAAAGGAAACTGAGGCTACAATTCAGAGATGCTCTTCTGCCTACCTTGGTTGTATCAGGTGGTTATTTGAGTCAAGGTTGCCTTTCTATCAGCTCGAACCAGTCTGGCCTCTGGCAGTCTGGCATCAACAAGGCATTTCCGTCCACAGAACTGCCGCTCACTGGATATTTTTTCTTTTTCGGACCATTCTCTGTAAACCCTAGAGATGGTTGTGCGTGAAAATCCCAGTAGATCAGCAGTTTCTGAAATACTCAGACCAGCCCTTCTGGCACCAACAACCATGCCACGTTCAAAGTCACTCAAATTACCTTTCTTCCCCATACTGATGCTCAGTTTGAACTGCAGGAGATTGTCTTGACCATGTCTACATGCCTAAATGCATTGAGTTGCCGCCATGTGACTGGCTGATTAGAAATTAAGTGTTAACGAGCAGTTGGACAGGTGTACCTAATAAAGTGGCCGGTGAGTGTGTATGTGTATGTGTATGTATATATATATATATATATATATATATATATATATATATATATATATATATATATATATATATATATATATATATATATATATATATATATATATATATATATATATATATATATATGTTACATTTTTAATGCTCTTAACATGTCAGTGGACAAATATAAAATATGGTTTCAGCAAATGTCTGTTTATGATTATGGGAACAAAGAGAAATAATCTCAATAATAACATCAAATCTCAGTTCTGCTTTTAAAATGTTAAAAAAATATATGGTGAAAACAAACCAAACAAGCTTCAGTCATACTGACCTGTTAAATTTAACATTACTGAGTAATATTAATCCTACTCACACAATGTAGAGTCCAATGTGTAAACAGCGATAAACAACCAGGACTCCAGACAGATCTGTGATTTTTTCTCCTCATGTAACAGCCCTTATTATAATTAAAAATGTGTCTGCCATAGTCAAGGTATAGCAAGTGTCATACCCAAATGATGCCTCTGAGAAGTGCTGACGTCTTACAGTCATCCTTTAAAACAGGTACCACAATAACACCCAATACAGGGGCAATATCTCAAAATAAATTATAGACACACATGTCAGTTTAGTAAATTCTCTAAAAGTCCTGATTCAGCCTCTTCTTACTGGTAACTAAGAAGCTTACTGGTCTAACCCATGATGGGCTGATTACATACTAAGATAAGCAGTTCAACACATGACCTACTACAGTCACTGTTGATAGTAGATTCTACATGTCATCAACATTTGCTTTTTAATTTTCTTGCTTTTTGTTTTTTCTTGTTATTTTAGAATAACATAACATTTATAGCAATAAACCAAACTAACACTGGAACAAGCACAGATACTGTGGAGAAATTAGCTAAAAGCAGTTTGAGGCAGCATTGGTAAAAAGATCAAATTAATAATAAATGAATTGATTTGTTTAATAATAAATTAAAGTATAAATGGCAGACACAGCAAGTGGCATGAGTTTGACAGAGGTCATTTCTTATGAGTAATGAATTTGCCATGAAGGATACTGCTGTGAGCAGGGAAGACGCCCAAGAAAGAGATGAAACCCTGCAGTGCCTTCACCACGCACACACGTACTCTCTACGTTTGATATATTGATGTACAGTGGACCTGGAAAGTATTCACAGCGATTCACTTCCACACATTCCACTTTCCACATTTTGTTATGTTAGAGCCTTATTCCATTATACGTTTTTCCTCAAAATTAAACAACACCCCATAATAACAATGTAAAAAATTAAGAAACCACATGTACATAAGTATTCACAGCCTTTGCCATGAAGCTCAAAATTGAGCTCAGGTGCATCCTGTTTCCACTGATTATCCTTGATATGTTTCTGATGACATGATTTGGAAAGGCACACACCTGTCTATAACGTCCCACAGTTGACAGTGCATGTCAGAGCACAAACCAAGCATGAAGTCAAAGGAATTGTCTGTAGACCTCCGAGATAGGATTGTCTCAAGGTATAAATCTGGGGAAGGGTACAGAAATATTTCTGCTGCTTTGAAGGTCCTAATGAGCACAGTGGCCTCCATTATCTTATATTATATTATTCGTAAATGGAAGATCATTGGAAGTACAGGACTCTTCCTAGAGCTGGCCGACCATCTAAACTGAGAAATCGGGGGAGAAGGGTCTTAGTCAGGGAGGTGACTAAGAACCTGATGATCACTCTGTCAGAGCTCCAGTGTTCCTCTGTGGAGAGAGGAGAACATTCCAGAAGGACAAGCATCTCTGCAGCAATCCACCAATCAGGCCTGTATGGTAGAGTGGCCAGAAGGAAGCCACTCCTTCGTAAAAGGAACATGCAGCCCACCTGGAGTTTGACAAAAGGCACCTGAAGGACTCTCAGACCATGAGTAACAAAATTCTCTGGTCTGATGAGACAAAGATTGAACTGTTTGGCATAAATGCCAGGTGTCATTTTTGGAGGAAACCAGGCACTGCTCGTCACCAGGCCGATACCATCCCTAAAGTGAAGCATGGTGGTGGCAGCATCATGCCGTGGGGATGTTTTTCAGCAGCAGGAACTGGGAAACTAGTCAGAATAGAGGGAAAGATGAATGCAGCAATGTACAGAGACATTCTGGATGAAAACCTGCTCTTGACTTCAGACTGGGGCGACGGTTGATCTTTCAGCAGGACAATGACCCTAAGCACACAGCCAAGATATCAAAGGAGTGGCTTCAGAACAACTCTGTGAATGTCCTTGAGTGGCCCAGCCAGAGCCAGACTTGAACATCTCTGGAGAGATCTGAAAATGGCTGGCCCCGAAGCTTCCCATCCAACTTGATGGAGCTTGAGAGGTGCTGCAAAGAGGAATGGACAAAACTGCCCAAAGATAGATGTGCCAAGTTTGTGGCATCATATTCAAAAAGACTTGAGGCTGTAATTGCAGCCAAAGGTGCATCAACAAAGTATTGAGCAAAGGTTGTGAATACTTATGTATACTTATATGAATACAGCTTCACACTATAATCTAAACAACTCAAGTCTGGCGCATTTGTTGTGATCAAAGGGTGTTCTTTGACATCACATCAATGATCAAGAAAATACAGTTTAATTCCAAAACCACATCAAAATAAATAAGCACCATTGATAAAACAAAAGCTGAAAGCTTCCGACAGAGTAAAGACCCTTTTCACTACACGATCTGTACTGTACATGCAGGAGTGGATCCGCCATCTTGGACAGCTAGATAGAGTAACACCACTTGGACAAACCACACAGGTTTGATAAATTACCCAGCAGAGGATATATTGCCATTCATATGTTTGGATTATGTTCAAACTCTTTGGCAAAGTGCAGAACTAAAAAGGTCGGCGGGGCTCTTACGAGCATATTGAGTCAAAGTTTGCTTTTTGAGCCGAGAGGGGAGTCTGGTCCTACAACAGGCAGCAGGTGTTTGTATTTGGGTGTGATTGTGATTTGGAGAATTGCAGTGTATGGATCCAAGATCTGGATGCGGTGCAGTGTAGAATCGTCTTGTGGAACGTCCCGCTGAGGGCCTGTGTTTGGATCTACGCCGGCTTCTTCTGAACTGTTCACAGGGTAAAGTTTGTCACCTGCAGAACATAGTGAGGGTTAATAAGCCGAACACCACCTCACACTATACAAACAGCACCAAGGAGAATAATCCGTTTTAGGACAGTACCTGGCAGCAGTGATATGTAATGTTTATCCTGTGAGAAAACAACGGGCAGCCACTGCTCGCAGCCCTCTGTGGCTCGCTGCCTGGCAAAACTGTGGAGGTCATTCAGCAGAGGGAAGCGGCACATGCGGCTGAGCTCGTAGAACTGGGGGGGGGCAATCCACAACTCCCGTGCCTGGTAGCTTTGCAGGACTTCTGACGGCGTGGACCACTGAACCAACACATACAGCCAGCCAAAAGTGAGATACATCAAAAGGCTGATTAATAAATTTGTCTTGATATAACACAACTGAAGTAATTTTGACTTATCAATAAGTTGATTTTTAAAATGTATCCCAAGCACACAATGTACTAAATGTACTAGAGCCGCAACAATTAGTTGATTCATCAATTAGATGCGAACTATTACATTAATTGACAGCTAATATGATGATTGAATATTCACTTTGAGTCAGTTGAGAAGAAGAAAATGACCAAATTCTCTGGTTCCAGCTTCTCAAATCTGATTATTTTCTGGTTTCTTTAGTCTTCTATTATAGTAAACCGATGATTCTTAGTTTATGGACTGTTGGCCTGGACAAAAAAAATACATTTTAGGTTGAATCTTAAGCTTTAGGAATTAGTGATTGACATTTTATACCATTTTATGAACCAAACAAATAATGGTTTAAATATTTCAATAAATGATCGATTAATCAATATCAAAATAATCGTTAGGTTTGCAAGACTGCCTTTTGAGTCAGTTGATCATTTTTTCCTCTCATAAATAAAACAATTTTGTCACTAATCAAACTTTAAATGTGCTGACTCTATACCTGAATTGTTGTATTTTATATTATAAAACAAAATCAGCTTTAGAATTGGTCTAATTATATTTTTAAAATGCTTTTGACTTCCCTCAATATACATACATTCCATTTATCTGTTCACTTAACTATTTGACAGCAGTTTGGGATTTTCAGTTTGCTTTATGAATAGAGAGAATTGATCTGATTCATGCATCACCTGAAATTGCACAATTTCCTTTTGGTCCTGCAGTGTGTGGGGGATCTCCTGCAGGCAGCACATGAAGAAAGCGGTGTCAAACCTCGCCCCACGGCCAACGGGGGTCAGCCAGTTTCCCCACTCGTGTAAGGCCCAGATGTTCGGCAACACCTGTAGCTCTCTGCACATCCGAATGAAGTTGGAGGGATTTTGGTTCACTAGAGTTCTCCACTTGGTGCATTCACTGCTGCAAATCTCATTTACCTGAAGGTTATCAATGCATTCAATATGTTTTAAAAAAAGTTGAATAAAACATAAATAACTAAACAAACAGTCAAACGACAGTCTAATTCTCAGAGCAAACTTAAATATATATTTATTTTTAATATTGTTATATGACATTGTAGGAACAGGGCAGAACCTGACGAGCATTGCCCCTTTGTGCCCCAATTTGTGTTTTTGTTTTATTTGTTCATGCTTAATCTGTTTGAGATTAATAAAGATAAAATAAAAATCAAACCCTGTTCATGTTCAAAAGGGGAAAGAAGATGATTTTTTTCTAGTTGTTCCCCCAATTACTATTTGTGCATTGACGGCTACAAAATTAAAGTTTAATTTAGATGAAAACAAGAACAGCTGCTGCTGTTCAAGGCACTAGCCACTGACTTGCCATGGCAGCTGGTGCTTTTATTTATTTGAAATTTATTTATTTGGTCACTGAGATACCTAATCTTGTTTTCGTAGGGCAGTCCATATTTTTGTTGGTTTTCCGTTTTTATTGATTTATTTAATAAAATAAATAATGATAATAA
>CM060462.1:32519588-32527088 GCA_030544235.1 Lepturacanthus savala | reverse complement strand
GCCGTTCGGGAGGAGACCACGTCGCTGGAGCAGCTAATCGGGCTAGCCATCCGGCTGGACAACCGCCTGAGAGAGCGACGCCGGGAGAGGGAGACTTCGAGATCCGTCCGGCCCCGCCTTCCTGCGCCTCGCCCTTCTCCACACTCGTCCAGCGAACCTTCACCGGCTACTGCTCCGGAATCCGGACCATCACCGCCAGATGCTGTCGGTGAACCGATGCAGCTGGGACGCACCAGGCTCTCCTCCGCCGAGCGCCAGCGCCGGGTCCGGTCGAGGCTTTGTATTTACTGCGGCCGGGAGGGGCACTTTCTCGCCCACTGCCCGGACCTAAAAGACCAGGCTCATCAGCGACCGGGGGGCCGCTGGTGAGACACACCACCACCTCACCCAGACCCCCCTCCCGACTGATTGTTTCAGGTATGTTGTCGTGGTTACAGCATTCACTGCCGATCCAAGCACTAATAGACTCCGGTGCCGATGACAATTTTATTGACGGCGCTCTGGCCTCTCAGGCTAAGATTCCCCTCGTTCCGCTCAGGGAGCCTAAGGAGATCTTTGCCCTGGACGGTAGATTGTTAGCCACTGTCACCCACCGCACTGTTTCACTGTCACTGCAGCTCTCTGGTAACCACCGCGAGACCATCACTCCTCTTGTTATTCCGTCACCCGCTTCACCACTGGTCCTAGGTCTGCCTTGGCTCACACTGCACAACCCACAAATTGACTGGTCCCGCTTCACCATTAGCAACTGGAGCATTTTTTGTCACTCTCTCTGTCTGCAATCCGCGAGTCCCATCAGCACGTCCACACCTCCCGAGTCCCCGGCTGCTCCTGATTTATCTAATGTTCCCCCCGTTTATCACGATCTCCAGCTTGTGTTTAGCAAGGACCGTGCACTCGCACTCTCCCCTCACCGCCCTTACGACTGCGCCATCGATCTGGTCCCGGGGGCCCAGCTCCCCACCAGCCGCCTCTACCAGCTCTCCAAGCCTGAAAGGGAGAGTCTGTCTAACTACCTCGCCGAGTCCGTCGCGGCCGGTCTCATCCGTCCCTCATCCTCTCCAGTCGCAGCTGTTTTTTTCTTTTCTGTTTTTTTCTTCTTCGCCCGTGCGTGGATTACCGCGGATTAAATTACATTACGATCAAGAATAAGTACCCGCTGCCCCTTATCGACTCGGCGTTTGGGTTTCACCATCGGTCCGCAATTTTCACAAAATTAGACTTGCGCAACGCCTACCACTTGGTCCGCATTAGGGAGGGGACGAGTGGAAAACGGCGTTCAATACGCCTGTGGGGCAGTATGAGTACCGGGTGATGCCGTTCGGCCTCACCAACGCGCCGGCCGTCTTTCAGGCGCTTATAAACGATGTGCTAAGAGACATGATTAACCGCTTTGTTTTTGTATATTTAGATGACATTTTAATCTATTCACGGGACACGAAAGAGCACGTTCAACATGTCCGGTTGGTGCTTCAACGCCTGCTGGAGAACCGCCTGTACGTGAAGGCGGAAAAATGTGAATTTCACGTCTCCTCCGTGGAGTTCTTGGGTTTTATTGAGCGGGGACAGCTACGGGCGGACCCACGAAAGGTCCAAGCCGTTTTAGACTGGCCCATCCCCTCCACCCGTAAACACCTACAACGGTTCTTGGGATTTGCCAACTTCTACCGGCGTTTTATTAGGAATTATAGCACTGTCGCACAGCCTCTCACCCAACTCGCCTCCTCTAAAGTCCCCTATCACTGGTCCCCCGAGGCTAGTGCGGCATTCGAGCGGCTAAAGAAACTCTTTTCCTCAGCCCCAGTACTGTGCCACCCGGACCCCGCGTTGCAATTTGTGGTGGAGGTAGACGCTTCGGACACTGGTGTAGGCGCGGTTCTGTCCCAACGTACGCACTCGGACCACAAGCTGCACCCTTGCGCCTTCTTCTCGCGCCGTCTTTCCCCGGCGGAGAGGAATTACGATGTCGGTAACCGCGAGCTGCTGGCCGTGGTGCTAGCGCTGCAGGAGTGGCGACATTGGCTGGAGGGTGCCGCCCTGCCGTTTGTTGTATGGACTGACCATAAGAACCTGTCTTACCTCCGCTCTGCCCACAGGTTAAATTCCCGCCAGGCTCGTTGGGCTCTGTTCCTGGGGAGGTTTCGTTTGACCCTCACCTTCCGGCCGGGGTCCCGCAACACCAAGCCTGACGCTCTCTCGCGTCAGTTTGCCCCGGTGGTGGACGAGGGGGCGGTGGAGACCATTCTCCCCCCTGCATGTGTGGTCGGGGCGGCCAGATGGCAGGTGGAACAGGAGGTGCAGGAGGCCCTTGCTGACCAGCCGCCGCCGGAGGGGTGTCCCCAGGGTAGGTTGTTCGTCGTCGAGGCGGTGCGGTCGGCAGTACTCCAGTGGGGGCACTCTTCCCGGATCGCGTGCCACCCCGGGTTCCACCGCACCCTGGCGATCTTGGGGCAGCGCTTCTGGTGGCCCACCATGGCAGCTGATACCCGGAACTTCGTCGCCGCCTGCTCCGTCTGCGCTCGCAACAAGGCATCTCACCGCGCCCCTGCGGGTCTGCTTCGGCCTCTACCCATTCCCCCGCGTCCCTGGTCACATATGGCGCTGGACTTTGACAGGACTGCCTCCTTCTGACGGGAACACCGTTATCCTCACGGTCGTCGATCGGTTCTCCAAAGCCGCCCACTTCGTGCCTCTACACAAGCTCCCCTCGGCGATGGAGACCGCGCAGCTGGTGGTCCACCACGTATTCCGGCTCCACGGAATCCCTGTGGGCATTGTTTCCGATCGGGGGCTCCAGTTCACTTCCCAAGTATGGGAGGCATTCTGCCGGGCACTGGGGGCGTCGGTGAGTCTCTCCTCTGGCTTCCATCCACAGATTAATGGCCAGACGGAGCGGGCCAACCAGGATCTGGAGTCGGCACTCCGCTGCATTGCTGCTGATCACCCCGCCTCTTGGTCGTCGCACCTCCCATGGGTCGAATATGCACATAACTCCCTGGTCAGCTCCGCCACAGGTATGTCTCCCTTTATGGCCTCCATAGGCTTCCAGCCCCCCCTGTTCCCTACGCAGGAGTCTGGTGTTGCGGTTCTCTCGGTACGTGAGCACCTCCGGCGCGCCCATCGAGTCTGGAGGGAAACCAGAGCGGCCCTGTCCCGCACCACGGCCCGGAATCGGCGGCTTGCGGACCGGCATCGGATTCCCGCCCCGGACTATCGGCCAGGTCAGAAGGTGTGGCTCTCCTCCCGTGATCTCCCCCTTCAGGTGGAGTCCAAAAAACTAGCCCCCAGGTACATCGGTCCATTTGAAATCACCAAGGTAATCAATCCCAGCGTAGTCAAGTTGAAGCTTCCCTCCAGTCTTAACATCCACCCAGCTTTTCACATCTCTCTGCTGAAGCCTGTGGTCTCCAGCCCACTCAACCCTCCCACCGCCCCCCCCCCCCCCCCCTCCGCCCCCCCGCCTCATTGACAACCACCCGGCATACACCGTTCAGCAGCTGCTGGACGTCCGCCGGCGAGGAAGGGGATTCCAGTTCCTGGTGGACTGGGAGGGGTACGGCCCAGAGGAGCGCTCCTGGGTCTCCCGCTCCCTGATCCTGGACAATAGCCTCATCAGGGACTTTTACAGACGATTTCCTGACAAGCCTGGTAGGGCGCCGGGTGGCGCCCATTGGGGGGTGGGTACTGTTATGGTTTGGTTTTTGGTTTTGTTGTGTGTTCCCTTTTTCCACAGCGCGGCGTGGCCTGGGACGGTCTGCGGCTCAGGACGAGACACAGCTGCCGGAGATCTGCAATCACCAGGTCCCATATATACCCGGAAGCAACGTTGCGCCGGAGTATACTAGCCTATGTCGCCAGTGATCTATGACCAAGCCTCGTCCCAGTACCAGTCTACATGTTCGCCGACGTTTCCCTGTGTTTTTGGACTATTCCCCTTTTGTGCACTTACCGTTTTTTCCTTTTTCGCCACAGCTCCTCCTGCCTTCTTCCGCTTCACGCCGTCCCCTACTCCAGAGAACCTGGCTCCCCCGTTCCTGGCTGCCTTCCCCCAGCCAGCACCCTTAGTTTATTTGTGCACACCTTTTGTTGGAATAAACCTCTTTTTGCACCGTACGCCCGTCTCTGTCTCTGCTCTGGGGTTCCGCAAAAACCAAACCGTCTCACCTTCTTAAGGTATAAATCTGGGGAAGGGTACAGAAATATTTCTGCTGCTTTGAAGGTCCTAATGAGCACAGTGGCCTCCATTATCTTATATTATATTATTCGTAAATGGAAGATCATTGGAAGTACAGGACTCTTCCTAGAGCTGGCCGACCATCTAAACTGAGAAATCGGGGGAGAAGGGTCTTAGTCAGGGAGGTGACTAAGAACCTGATGATCACTCTGTCAGAGCTCCAGTGTTCCTCTGTGGAGAGAGGAGAACATTCCAGAAGGACAAGCATCTCTGCAGCAATCCACCAATCAGGCCTGTATGGTAGAGTGGCCAGAAGGAAGCCACTCCTTCGTAAAAGGAACATGCAGCCCACCTGGAGTTTGACAAAAGGCACCTGAAGGACTCTCAGACCATGAGTAACAAAATTCTCTGGTCTGATGAGACAAAGATTGAACTGTTTGGCATAAATGCCAGGTGTCATTTTTGGAGGAAACCAGGCACTGCTCGTCACCAGGCCGATACCATCCCTAAAGTGAAGCATGGTGGTGGCAGCATCATGCCGTGGGGATGTTTTTCAGCAGCAGGAACTGGGAAACTAGTCAGAATAGAGGGAAAGATGAATGCAGCAATGTACAGAGACATTCTGGATGAAAACCTGCTCTTGACTTCAGACTGGGGCGACGGTTGATCTTTCAGCAGGACAATGACCCTAAGCACACAGCCAAGATATCAAAGGAGTGGCTTCAGAACAACTCTGTGAATGTCCTTGAGTGGCCCAGCCAGAGCCAGACTTGAACATCTCTGGAGAGATCTGAAAATGGCTGGCCCCGAAGCTTCCCATCCAACTTGATGGAGCTTGAGAGGTGCTGCAAAGAGGAATGGACAAAACTGCCCAAAGATAGATGTGCCAAGTTTGTGGCATCATATTCAAAAAGACTTGAGGCTGTAATTGCAGCCAAAGGTGCATCAACAAAGTATTGAGCAAAGGTTGTGAATACTTATGTATACTTATATGAATACAGCTTCACACTATAATCTAAACAACTCAAGTCTGGCGCATTTGTTGTGATCAAAGGGTGTTCTTTGACATCACATCAATGATCAAGAAAATACAGTTTAATTCCAAAACCACATCAAAATAAATAAGCACCATTGATAAAACAAAAGCTGAAAGCTTCCGACAGAGTAAAGACCCTTTTCACTACACGATCTGTACTGTACATGCAGGAGTGGATCCGCCATCTTGGACAGCTAGATAGAGTAACACCACTTGGACAAACCACACAGGTTTGATAAATTACCCAGCAGAGGATATATTGCCATTCATATGTTTGGATTATGTTCAAACTCTTTGGCAAAGTGCAGAACTAAAAAGGTCGGCGGGGCTCTTACGAGCATATTGAGTCAAAGTTTGCTTTTTGAGCCGAGAGGGGAGTCTGGTCCTACAACAGGCAGCAGGTGTTTGTATTTGGGTGTGATTGTGATTTGGAGAATTGCAGTGTATGGATCCAAGATCTGGATGCGGTGCAGTGTAGAATCGTCTTGTGGAACGTCCCGCTGAGGGCCTGTGTTTGGATCTACGCCGGCTTCTTCTGAACTGTTCACAGGGTAAAGTTTGTCACCTGCAGAACATAGTGAGGGTTAATAAGCCGAACACCACCTCACACTATACAAACAGCACCAAGGAGAATAATCCGTTTTAGGACAGTACCTGGCAGCAGTGATATGTAATGTTTATCCTGTGAGAAAACAACGGGCAGCCACTGCTCGCAGCCCTCTGTGGCTCGCTGCCTGGCAAAACTGTGGAGGTCATTCAGCAGAGGGAAGCGGCACATGCGGCTGAGCTCGTAGAACTGGGGGGGGGCAATCCACAACTCCCGTGCCTGGTAGCTTTGCAGGACTTCTGACGGCGTGGACCACTGAACCAACACATACAGCCAGCCAAAAGTGAGATACATCAAAAGGCTGATTAATAAATTTGTCTTGATATAACACAACTGAAGTAATTTTGACTTATCAATAAGTTGATTTTTAAAATGTATCCCAAGCACACAATGTACTAAATGTACTAGAGCCGCAACAATTAGTTGATTCATCAATTAGATGCGAACTATTACATTAATTGACAGCTAATATGATGATTGAATATTCACTTTGAGTCAGTTGAGAAGAAGAAAATGACCAAATTCTCTGGTTCCAGCTTCTCAAATCTGATTATTTTCTGGTTTCTTTAGTCTTCTATTATAGTAAACCGATGATTCTTAGTTTATGGACTGTTGGCCTGGACAAAAAAAATACATTTTAGGTTGAATCTTAAGCTTTAGGAATTAGTGATTGACATTTTATACCATTTTATGAACCAAACAAATAATGGTTTAAATATTTCAATAAATGATCGATTAATCAATATCAAAATAATCGTTAGGTTTGCAAGACTGCCTTTTGAGTCAGTTGATCATTTTTTCCTCTCATAAATAAAACAATTTTGTCACTAATCAAACTTTAAATGTGCTGACTCTATACCTGAATTGTTGTATTTTATATTATAAAACAAAATCAGCTTTAGAATTGGTCTAATTATATTTTTAAAATGCTTTTGACTTCCCTCAATATACATACATTCCATTTATCTGTTCACTTAACTATTTGACAGCAGTTTGGGATTTTCAGTTTGCTTTATGAATAGAGAGAATTGATCTGATTCATGCATCACCTGAAATTGCACAATTTCCTTTTGGTCCTGCAGTGTGTGGGGGATCTCCTGCAGGCAGCACATGAAGAAAGCGGTGTCAAACCTCGCCCCACGGCCAACGGGGGTCAGCCAGTTTCCCCACTCGTGTAAGGCCCAGATGTTCGGCAACACCTGTAGCTCTCTGCACATCCGAATGAAGTTGGAGGGATTTTGGTTCACTAGAGTTCTCCACTTGGTGCATTCACTGCTGCAAATCTCATTTACCTGAAGGTTATCAATGCATTCAATATGTTTTAAAAAAAGTTGAATAAAACATAAATAACTAAACAAACAGTCAAACGACAGTCTAATTCTCAGAGCAAACTTAAATATATATTTATTTTTAATATTGTTATATGACATTGTAGGAACAGGGCAGAACCTGACGAGCATTGCCCCTTTGTGCCCCAATTTGTGTTTTTGTTTTATTTGTTCATGCTTAATCTGTTTGAGATTAATAAAGATAAAATAAAAATCAAACCCTGTTCATGTTCAAAAGGGGAAAGAAGATGATTTTTTTCTAGTTGTTCCCCCAATTACTATTTGTGCATTGACGGCTACAAAATTAAAGTTTAATTTAGATGAAAACAAGAACAGCTGCTGCTGTTCAAGGCAC
>CM060462.1:32472088-32514588 GCA_030544235.1 Lepturacanthus savala | reverse complement strand
TTCGCCAGGGCTCCGCTCCGGTGGCGATTTACGCCGTAGATTTTCGGATCCTGGCCGCTCAGAGCGGGTGGGAGGAGACCGCTCTCCGGGTGGCGTTCCTGAGGGGTCTCAACGAGGATCTGCAGGACGAGCTCGCCGTTCGGGAGGAGACCACGTCGCTGGAGCAGCTAATCGGGCTAGCCATCCGGCTGGACAACCGCCTGAGAGAGCGACGCCGGGAGAGGGAGACTTCGAGATCCGTCCGGCCCCGCCTTCCTGCGCCTCGCCCTTCTCCACACTCGTCCAGCGAACCTTCACCGGCTACTGCTCCGGAATCCGGACCATCACCGCCAGATGCTGTCGGTGAACCGATGCAGCTGGGACGCACCAGGCTCTCCTCCGCCGAGCGCCAGCGCCGGGTCCGGTCGAGGCTTTGTATTTACTGCGGCCGGGAGGGGCACTTTCTCGCCCACTGCCCGGACCTAAAAGACCAGGCTCATCAGCGACCGGGGGGCCGCTGGTGAGACACACCACCACCTCACCCAGACCCCCCTCCCGACTGATTGTTTCAGGTATGTTGTCGTGGTTACAGCATTCACTGCCGATCCAAGCACTAATAGACTCCGGTGCCGATGACAATTTTATTGACGGCGCTCTGGCCTCTCAGGCTAAGATTCCCCTCGTTCCGCTCAGGGAGCCTAAGGAGATCTTTGCCCTGGACGGTAGATTGTTAGCCACTGTCACCCACCGCACTGTTTCACTGTCACTGCAGCTCTCTGGTAACCACCGCGAGACCATCACTCCTCTTGTTATTCCGTCACCCGCTTCACCACTGGTCCTAGGTCTGCCTTGGCTCACACTGCACAACCCACAAATTGACTGGTCCCGCTTCACCATTAGCAACTGGAGCATTTTTTGTCACTCTCTCTGTCTGCAATCCGCGAGTCCCATCAGCACGTCCACACCTCCCGAGTCCCCGGCTGCTCCTGATTTATCTAATGTTCCCCCCGTTTATCACGATCTCCAGCTTGTGTTTAGCAAGGACCGTGCACTCGCACTCTCCCCTCACCGCCCTTACGACTGCGCCATCGATCTGGTCCCGGGGGCCCAGCTCCCCACCAGCCGCCTCTACCAGCTCTCCAAGCCTGAAAGGGAGAGTCTGTCTAACTACCTCGCCGAGTCCGTCGCGGCCGGTCTCATCCGTCCCTCATCCTCTCCAGTCGCAGCTGTTTTTTTCTTTTCTGTTTTTTTCTTCTTCGCCCGTGCGTGGATTACCGCGGATTAAATGACATTACGATCAAGAATAAGTACCCGCTGCCCCTTATCGACTCGGCGTTTGGGTTTCACCATCGGTCCGCAATTTTCACAAAATTAGACTTGCGCAACGCCTACCACTTGGTCCGCATTAGGGAGGGGACGAGTGGAAAACGGCGTTCAATACGCCTGTGGGGCAGTATGAGTACCGGGTGATGCCGTTCGGCCTCACCAACGCGCCGGCCGTCTTTCAGGCGCTTATAAACGATGTGCTAAGAGACATGATTAACCGCTTTGTTTTTGTATATTTAGATGACATTTTAATCTATTCACGGGACACGAAAGAGCACGTTCAACATGTCCGGTTGGTGCTTCAACGCCTGCTGGAGAACCGCCTGTACGTGAAGGCGGAAAAATGTGAATTTCACGTCTCCTCCGTGGAGTTCTTGGGTTTTATTGAGCGGGGACAGCTACGGGCGGACCCACGAAAGGTCCAAGCCGTTTTAGACTGGCCCATCCCCTCCACCCGTAAACACCTACAACGGTTCTTGGGATTTGCCAACTTCTACCGGCGTTTTATTAGGAATTATAGCACTGTCGCACAGCCTCTCACCCAACTCGCCTCCTCTAAAGTCCCCTATCACTGGTCCCCCGAGGCTAGTGCGGCATTCGAGCGGCTAAAGAAACTCTTTTCCTCAGCCCCAGTACTGTGCCACCCGGACCCCGCGTTGCAATTTGTGGTGGAGGTAGACGCTTCGGACACTGGTGTAGGCGCGGTTCTGTCCCAACGTACGCACTCGGACCACAAGCTGCACCCTTGCGCCTTCTTCTCGCGCCGTCTTTCCCCGGCGGAGAGGAATTACGATGTCGGTAACCGCGAGCTGCTGGCCGTGGTGCTAGCGCTGCAGGAGTGGCGACATTGGCTGGAGGGTGCCGCCCTGCCGTTTGTTGTATGGACTGACCATAAGAACCTGTCTTACCTCCGCTCTGCCCACAGGTTAAATTCCCGCCAGGCTCGTTGGGCTCTGTTCCTGGGGAGGTTTCGTTTGACCCTCACCTTCCGGCCGGGGTCCCGCAACACCAAGCCTGACGCTCTCTCGCGTCAGTTTGCCCCGGTGGTGGACGAGGGGGCGGTGGAGACCATTCTCCCCCCTGCATGTGTGGTCGGGGCGGCCAGATGGCAGGTGGAACAGGAGGTGCAGGAGGCCCTTGCTGACCAGCCGCCGCCGGAGGGGTGTCCCCAGGGTAGGTTGTTCGTCGTCGAGGCGGTGCGGTCGGCAGTACTCCAGTGGGGGCACTCTTCCCGGATCGCGTGCCACCCCGGGTTCCACCGCACCCTGGCGATCTTGGGGCAGCGCTTCTGGTGGCCCACCATGGCAGCTGATACCCGGAACTTCGTCGCCGCCTGCTCCGTCTGCGCTCGCAACAAGGCATCTCACCGCGCCCCTGCGGGTCTGCTTCGGCCTCTACCCATTCCCCCGCGTCCCTGGTCACATATGGCGCTGGACTTTGACAGGACTGCCTCCTTCTGACGGGAACACCGTTATCCTCACGGTCGTCGATCGGTTCTCCAAAGCCGCCCACTTCGTGCCTCTACACAAGCTCCCCTCGGCGATGGAGACCGCGCAGCTGGTGGTCCACCACGTATTCCGGCTCCACGGAATCCCTGTGGGCATTGTTTCCGATCGGGGGCTCCAGTTCACTTCCCAAGTATGGGAGGCATTCTGCCGGGCACTGGGGGCGTCGGTGAGTCTCTCCTCTGGCTTCCATCCACAGATTAATGGCCAGACGGAGCGGGCCAACCAGGATCTGGAGTCGGCACTCCGCTGCATTGCTGCTGATCACCCCGCCTCTTGGTCGTCGCACCTCCCATGGGTCGAATATGCACATAACTCCCTGGTCAGCTCCGCCACAGGTATGTCTCCCTTTATGGCCTCCATAGGCTTCCAGCCCCCCCTGTTCCCTACGCAGGAGTCTGGTGTTGCGGTTCTCTCGGTACGTGAGCACCTCCGGCGCGCCCATCGAGTCTGGAGGGAAACCAGAGCGGCCCTGTCCCGCACCACGGCCCGGAATCGGCGGCTTGCGGACCGGCATCGGATTCCCGCCCCGGACTATCGGCCAGGTCAGAAGGTGTGGCTCTCCTCCCGTGATCTCCCCCTTCAGGTGGAGTCCAAAAAACTAGCCCCCAGGTACATCGGTCCATTTGAAATCACCAAGGTAATCAATCCCAGCGTAGTCAAGTTGAAGCTTCCCTCCAGTCTTAACATCCACCCAGCTTTTCACATCTCTCTGCTGAAGCCTGTGGTCTCCAGCCCACTCAACCCTCCCACCGCCCCCCCCCTCCGCCCCCCCGCCTCATTGACAACCACCCGGCATACACCGTTCAGCAGCTGCTGGACGTCCGCCGGCGAGGAAGGGGATTCCAGTTCCTGGTGGACTGGGAGGGGTACGGCCCAGAGGAGCGCTCCTGGGTCTCCCGCTCCCTGATCCTGGACAATAGCCTCATCAGGGACTTTTACAGACGATTTCCTGACAAGCCTGGTAGGGCGCCGGGTGGCGCCCATTGGGGGGTGGGTACTGTTATGGTTTGGTTTTTGGTTTTGTTGTGTGTTCCCTTTTTCCACAGCGCGGCGTGGCCTGGGACGGTCTGCGGCTCAGGACGAGACACAGCTGCCGGAGATCTGCAATCACCAGGTCCCATATATACCCGGAAGCAACGTTGCGCCGGAGTATACTAGCCTATGTCGCCAGTGATCTATGACCAAGCCTCGTCCCAGTACCAGTCTACATGTTCGCCGACGTTTCCCTGTGTTTTTGGACTATTCCCCTTTTGTGCACTTACCGTTTTTTCCTTTTTCGCCACAGCTCCTCCTGCCTTCTTCCGCTTCACGCCGTCCCCTACTCCAGAGAACCTGGCTCCCCCGTTCCTGGCTGCCTTCCCCCAGCCAGCACCCTTAGTTTATTTGTGCACACCTTTTGTTGGAATAAACCTCTTTTTGCACCGTACGCCCGTCTCTGTCTCTGCTCTGGGGTTCCGCAAAAACCAAACCGTCTCACCTTCTTAAGGCCTTTTGTCCCTTTCATCTTTCTTCTTTAACCACATTTTTAAAATCGTGTTAATAACAAAGGGTTTGAGTCTCAAAGAAGTGTCACAAGTGAAGACGCTCACTCTAGTCATAATTATTTTCAATTTACACAATCATTGTAGTTCATCCTGTTTGCCTGCCTATCAGGCCACACCTGATAAAAACCACTCCAGTCGTAATTATTTTTGGTTTGAGGCCATTCATAATATTGTTGTAAATGGTCATGTTTATTCCTGATCACCAGACTCTTTGAGCAGCAGTCAACGCTGAAATGAGCCAAACAGACCATCACATTCTGACCAAAATCCTCTGGGATTAAAATATGAAATATAAAAATAAACATAAGCCACTGGTCTCTTAAATTAATATCCTTGAAAAGATTGTGCTGTGTTTTCCCTGAGATTCTTCTGTTTTGCAGCATCTCTTCAACATTGCTCTAGTAGATTTCTAACTTCGGCTAATCAAAGTCACGAATTTAGCTTGGAAGACTGAAAAAGGTGGGTGGGACAGTGGGGGCAGGGGGGTCATGTTGGGAGCCTCTACAGGCAGAAGGAGCTACCAACCCACCTTTACAGAGGCAATGGAGGACTATTGAGGTGTAAAACAGCTGAATGTATTGAATTTGTGTGCTTTTTGTGTTTCCAACACATTGGAAACAACATCTAGACCTTATCTAGGATTTTAAAAAGCCAAGAAAGTGTTCATTTGTATGAATATTGGACCTTTGAGAGAGGAACTTTAATACACACATTAAAAGAGGAGAATGCAACTTTTTCTAACACAGAGGCACTTTTGTATCTGAAGAGAGGAGATTAGATTATAAAGGGAATGCACACGCACACACATTAACACACGCACATGCAGTGGTGTCATGTATCCTCATCAAAGAGGCATTGTGAAGCAAATTCAAACAGGAGGAAGTCGTCCAGAGCTTCTACTGAAAACGGTATTGCCCTGAAAGTGTTAACAATGTTATATAAGCTCGCAAAAGAGACAATATCTCTTCACGGATCAGTGACCCCTTTCAGCATCTTCGTGGGATTGCTGGACTATTACCATAGCAACAAATTAATTGATCTCTCACAAAAGAGAGTTCACAATCAAATCTGTAATGCCATTGTCCTGTTTGTTTTCCCCAGTAACTCGGCATTACACTAGTTATAACGCCACAATTATTCTGAATTCATTCTTACTGTCCGCTACTGTGTCTCTCTCTGTATTTTGTGAAAATTATCGGAAAAGGACCCAAGAAGCAATCATTAGAGAATGCTTTAGGTGAGTGATTTTCATTGACTCACTCTGTCCCGCTCCCTTTTCGTCGGGACCTTCTGGGATGTCCAATCAGACGTTGGAACCTCCCACAGCAGCAGTGTGCTCAGTCCCACGGAGCCCAAGGTTTTGATTCGCACGCGGCATTGTTGCTTTCCCAACGCATTACTTCACATCACTCCACCTGGGTTTGAAAATAGCCACATTCAAGATTCATGGAGCATCAGTGAGACAGTTTCCGTGCGGGTTATATAAGTAAGTTGAACTTTTTTTTTCTTTCTGAAATGTGAAAGATTTATATAGCGCCTTTCACGCGACCCAAGGACGCTTTACATTTACGGGGAAATATAGATGTTACACATTAACTCGACGTTTTGAAGTTGAATATTATCAAGCTGACTGTGGTTTGTTTAGTTTGTCTAACAGCTTGTTTTGCAATTGCATGTGTTGGAACTGTAAGTAAGTGCTTCGCACTTCTACTCCACTACAGTTCAGATTCAGTTAAAATAATGTCGTGTGTCACCAGTCTACAGAAGATAATTATTAATTAATTAATTCATTCATTCATTTTAACATTTTCAGACTGACTGAGGTAAGTTTTTTTAAGGAATTTAAATGTATTTTTTGTTACAATTGTCAAAATAGCTTCCCAATACACTGAAATTCCCATACAATAAAACGGGGTTTGTATTAGTTGTGTGACAATTAAGCTCTTCCCGATCTATTAATGTCTAAACCATGATCATCAGGTCTCTGAACGCTAATTTTCTCAAATCCGTTACTTGAGTAAAAGTTTAAACATTGTTGGCTAAAATATTCAGTAATAAGTAAAAGTCTGGAATTTAAATCATAACAATCATCATGATACTTGGCATCTTTCACATAAAAGGCAGAGGGAATTGAAAAAAGTGATTTAATAGAATATTCGTATGAGTTTATTATATTAATTCTATGTAAAATATTCACATTTCTGCATTGGAAAAGTAACTAAAGCTGCTACATAAATGTAGTGGAGTAGAAAGTAGAATATTGCCGTCTCCCAGCAGTCATCATCTAGAAAATCACCTAGAAGAAATATAGACCAGATCAATGCATTAGGTCAGGAGAAGCATGTTTAAATACGACCAGTAAAATCACAAGACACTGTAAACAAAGTGTTTGGGTGGATTTGCTTGTGAAGTGGTTTTCCTTGTATGAGCCTCATGGTTTTAGATGTGAGGAAATGCTCCTGCAGATCTCAGTGTTTGCTTCTAAACCTACTTTGTAATGACCTTTGTGAGGACAACAGAGGTCCTCACGTGCAACATGTCATGTAAAAATGACTATAACTGGTTTAAATTGCTCACATACATTTTGTGTTTTCCCATGCAGCAGACAGGAATGGAGGAAGGCAGCCGTAGGCAGACGAAGTTGCAGAATTACTCGTCTGACCTCAGCATGGATTCTGAGGGTGAAGTCAAGCAGCCCTTGAAAGCCACTGTGCTTCAAAAAGATGTGAGTGAGTGTATGTGTGTTTTGTATCTGGGTTCCTGAGAAAGAGTCTCATTAGATATTCACAGCGTAGGATCCCACCAGCCGTACATATTTAAAGTAACGGGGGCTGATACTGAGTACCAGGCTGTACCACAACTACTGTCTCTACAAATTAACTCCACAATGATCCCCTCAGTGCGGCTGTCCAGGTCCCCTAAGCCTCCTAATGTGAATTTAAGGGGAATGAAAGTGTTTCACTTGATGAATTATAACTATGACTAAACTGTGAGTAATAAGAATAATAAGAAAAAAACCCTAGACATTTATAGGTTATTTATAAACCTACTATATATATATATATATATATATATATATATATATATATATATATATATATATATATATATAACCCTAACCCTATCATTAACACGTAATGACAGCAGTCGAATATTTATGAGATTGACACAATCACGACTGAATTGGTCTATTACTCATTGTAGAGACTGTATCATGTCAGTCTTATGATAGTGCCTTCAAATAAAGTGTGACCAATATGTTGAAATCTATATATAAGAGCATTTAACCACACAATCATCAGATTATGTATGGATGTAAATCCCAGAATGTTTTGAACTTTATTTGCTGACTAACATTCAACAAATTAAATCTTTGAAGTAACATCACCACCATTTTTTATTGTGTGTGCTCAGGTTGGTTTGCTGAGCAGCATTTGCTTGATTGTTGGGACCATGATTGGCTCAGGTATCTTCATTTCTCCCAAGTCTGTTCTGCTATATTCCGGAGCTGTGGGACCCTGCCTCATCATTTGGGCTGCATGCGGCGTGTTAGCCACTCTGGGTAAGAAGGTGGAGTTGGGTGTCTGTGTCTTTTATTTGCATAGAAATTGACTCAGAGATCCACAGCATAGGTGGAAAGTAAATATTGCTGAAAGTAATGTACTTCAGGGTTAGCACCTCACAGCAAGAAGGTCACAGGTTCAAGACCTCCTTGGTCTGGGACCTTTCTGTGTGGAGTTTGCATGTTCTCCTTGTGTCTGTGTGGGTTTTCACCCACAGTCTGTGCTGGGATTGGCTCCAGCAGACCCCTGTGACCCTAATGAGGAATAAGCGGCTATAGAAGATGAATGAATGAAGTACAATCATCACGTATTGCCGGCTCACTTCACTTGATCCACAGCTATATTTTGATGCCTTCTGGTATCACTGATTTGCTTGATTGCTCTGCTATCTGTCTCTTATCCACTCAAAAGTCTCCATTCAGTCCATTTTCCAACACCAGAACCAGGTCTGGCCTGAGGAGGGTCACTGCGATGGTGTGTGGGAATTTGCGCTGTCTCCTGATTCAATCCCGAGCTGCTGCCAGAAGCCCCCTGATTAAATACAGTGCCATTGTTGCCGACCTAGATAATAGCAAAGGATTTTGTTGCTGGTTGTTGTTGCTTGCTGAGGGACGCTGCACTGGTGACTTGCGATGACCCTCATCCCTTTACAGGGATCCTCTTCTTCTCCAGTACAGTGGGCATGCTGGAGTATGTGCCTGCTGAGAGGCAGTACCATATCTAGGTTTTATAATACATCCATGGTTTGGATGGACAGGGTTGGACATCATAGACAAAACCTGAGTCTGAGTCCAAAACCAAGTCAGGCTGAGATAAGAGTTGTTTTCTTTAATGGAGTTTTTCACACAGCCAAGCATTTGTTTCTTATGGGACAAAGTGTTATAAACACAGACTTTGTCCTTCTGTTTAAAGACAGAAAATTCAATGTTTATTGGTGGGATTGGTTTGCTTCCAGCAGTTTAATCAATGCTTTCAACTAAAAACTTATCTGTAAGGTAATGAAATTTAGAGACAGTAGCACATATAACCATATAACATTGGTTTCTCTCCTTTAAGAAAATATTTGACATTGAACTATGTGGCCAGAAATACAGAGTTGTGCAGGTTAAATTGTATGTAAAACCAACATATATATGACAGGTAGAACATAGAACTCAAATTCCCGCAACAGAATATATTTCTCATACAAGCACATATAGAGAAGTAGTAAGTGCACTCAACAAATCAAGGACTGGATGAGCCGGAATTTTATTTGATTAAACAAAGGCAAACCTGAAGTAATTCTTTGTAATCTTAGAGCCTAAGTACTTCTGCCTTCCAGTTACCCCATGGGACCCTATTTCACAAAAATAATGTGTGGTGGTCAATGATGAGAGACAGATTATCTTTTAATCATGTTTGATCTGTGCCATGAATCACAGATATGATGTTTGTCGAGGCTCGTGAATATTAATGAGACAGAACAAAATCTCCCTTTGTTTTCTAGAGCTCCAGAGAGAAGCTGTAAAACTATATTGGGATGATTTTTGGTACTTTAAATCACAAATCTATGATAGGGATATCAAAACGTCAAATAAAATCCAGAAATGTGCATAATATGGGACCTTTAATGAAAATATTAAATTTGAATCTGTCATTAGAAGGCTAGTTTGTCCTTGTCTCTCCCAAAATATTACATTAACTAATTAGAATTATTTAGTTTATAATTTCATTCCATAAAAGGAAAAACAAAGACATTTGTTGTGCCTTATAATTCATCATAAATTTACACCAGTAGTCATAACCAGAAGTCTTATATTCTACTTTCTTCCATCGGGCTGCATTACCCTGCTTTAAAAGAAACAAATAACATAATTAGGTTACACTTAATAATACATATATAGCTGAATGGTTTAGCCTGTGTGTAAGAGTTTACTGGGGGATAATGTTATTAACATGGCTTTGAGATTTAAATAACAACTTTGACTATGAGGTTGTTTTGCAGTTTGTTGGTAGGTGAAAGCTCTGAACTTTCTTAGAACTTATTTTATTTAATTCACCTTTATTTAACCAGGCATGTCATTAAAAACCTCTTTGAAATTATCAGAACCTCCTATTAATTTGCTTTACATCCCCCCTCTTCACTGTTTCTCTGTGTATGTGTGTGTTTTTCTACAGGAGCCTTGTGCTATGCTGAGCTTGGCACCATGATCACCAAGTCTGGGGGAGAGTATTCATATTTAATGGAGGCTTTTGGCTCCATCTTAGCCTACCTTTACTCCTGGACCACTGTTATGGTGCTGAAACCCTCCTCCTTCGCCATCATCTCAATGAGCTTTGCAGAATATGCATCCACTCCCTTCTACCCCGGCTGCACACCGCCTCTTGTTGTTACCAAGTGTCTGTCAGCTTCAGCCATATGTGAGTTTCACTGTTCGGAGTTAATAGTTAAAAGCAGTCAATTAAGCCTATAATGGTAGTCATTGTAGGGGTTATTGATGATTATTACATTAGATTAGTGTTTTTGTCTATGTGTGTGTGGAGAACAACTGTGGTTATCAGTTTATTGTTGAATTGTTAGTTAATGAGCAACAGTTGGCATTTATAATCAAGCTAATAACAAATAGGGCAGATAACTTCACCAGGCTAGGCAGGGGCGGATCTAGAAAAATATTGATGAGGTGGCGAGAGGGGGGCAGATATTTTTGAGGGGTGGCAACATATGACAGATGTATATATACTGAATTTAATAGTTTGATGAGAGATAGTATGTACACACCACATACAGGCACAAGCTGCCATTTACAGACTCATGCAGACAAACATAATCTCATTTGAAGTGCATTGCAGTCAGACATTGGAGTTCCTCGATCATAAATGTCAAATTCGTCACTGCAAATTGGGGTGGCAGTAGGGGTGGCAAGGCTTTCTTTTAGGGTGGCATTTGCCACCCTATGCCACCCTGGTAGATCTGCCCCTGGGGCTAGGCCAGTGGTTAGTTTTCTATATAATGGAAAGGCAGCATTAAAAACATAAATAACAATTTGAGAAAGAAGAAAATAGCTAGATGAAAAAGCTTCCCTGAATAAAAATGTTTCATATACATGTATATTAGTTCACTTATGGCTTGGGCTGAACTGGTTACACTAGATTAATTAATTGTGCATTATATTACAACAGAAAAGAAAACAATATGAAGAATTGTTGAAAGAAAAGTTCAAATTATTACAAATAGATGAATAGAAATTGTTCTTTACACTCAAATGTCCAAGTTGGAACATATTTGTAGTAAACATGTCTTTTATTTGTTGTTGTTTTTTGTCTTCTCAGTTTTGATTGTCACCATCAACTGTTTGAGTGTCAAACTGGCAAACTACGTGCAGAACTTCTTTACTGCAGCCAAACTTTTCATTATTTTTGTCATTGTAGGAGCCGGCATTGTTATGTTGGCACAAGGTGAGTTTTCATGTTCCCTCAGTGACTTTGAAACATTACCCTACCTTTTCAAATATTGCCTTTAACAATAATTAGAAATTATTTTTTGTGCCCAGGAAAATCCAAGTCTTTGACAAATGCCTTTGATGGAACGTCAACATCTATTGGCTCGATTGGACTTGCGTTTTATAACGGGCTTTGGGCTTATGATGGATGGTAATAATTGTTTTTCTCTTTACTTTTCTATGTCTAAAGCATTACAGTTTGACTAATTAACTGGTTGGTGACACCTTTTTGCTTTCCAGAAACTTCACAGCAGTACAACAGCAGCTTCCAGACTTTAGACCCATCTTTATCAACTCTAGAAAACAAATACATGTTCTACACTAGAGCATGGATTTGTTCTAAGTGTACACTGTGTTTACAGCAACAATTAACCATGTTTTCCATGAACATCTCCTCTTATGTCTGTGTGAAGAGCTAAATTCTCTCAGGCTAGATACTATGAAGATGGAGCTAAGACACACAGCAGAGCAGTGGGGCCTAGTCACAGAACCGCCATGATCCTTTCAGGTCTGACAGCAGTGGCTCCCCCAGTTGTTCCCTTAGGTCATGTGCATATTAGAAACATGCAGAGTTGGCTAATGTGCAGATCTGGAACTGAAATATCACAAGCAGAGTCTGAGGCCTTGTTTATACGGTAATGATTTTGGCACAAAACTGGAAGATTTTGTTGCATTTGGGCCTTTTGTTTACACGTCAACATTGTTGTTGGGTCTTGAAGATGCAGGCTTTTCATACCAGAGTGAAATATTTCAATCCCACAACCCCTTATATGACTGTGTCTAATGTAATGAAATGAAACATTTACTGTGAAAACTCCTCAATTTGTGCATTGCTATTATGCGTTTTTGCGCTAAGGATGCAGACTCTTTGGAGTGTATTCATGCTCCTTCAACAAAATGTTGATTTGCTACATTTTTGTGATCAACAGAGACAGATTAATTACATTTGCCAAGTTCTTTATCCATCCATATGTCAACAGAGCATGCACATAGTGAAATTCAGTTAAGAGTTACACCAACTGGCACACTACAGCGTTTTCAACAGATTTTACGAATCCTTGTGTATGAGAAACAGTATCAAAATGTTGCCTCATAAAAAGAAAGGCCACACAGCAACAAAACTTTGCTAGTTTCAAGTACCTATTTTCAAGAGTGTTGTTGCCTAAATGATGCCTGAGCTTCCTTTCTTTGTGGTGTAGTCATTTTAGAGGACAAACACCTTTGATCAGATCCAAGTTGTATTATTGGCAGGCTTCATATAAGACGTTTCTTCATATTCTCATTTTATTGTTTTCTCAGGAATCAACTGAATTTTATCACAGAGGAGCTGAATGACCCATTCAGGTAAGAGCCTCCCATGCTATCCACATCTGAACTCAGCTCAGTCAAAAATTGCAATATGTAGTAGTTACATACAAAGTCAAGGTAGTGTCTCTAATAATGTAGGTGTATAAAATGCACTTCAGCTGTGCTTGTGTGCACAATGTGTTTCTTAATTATAATAGATGTTATCTATCATTTTGCTGCAGGAACTTGCCACTGGCCATCCTCATTGGAATCCCTTTGGTGTCTGTGTGCTATGTGTTGGTCAACATTGCTTATTTCACTGTTATGAGCACCACTGAACTCCTGTTGTCTCCAGCTGTTGCTGTGGTAAGAAGTATAAAAGGTTGCCATTCTTATCAAGAAATAGAGAGTTAATAGGCATGAAGGTTTAGAATTAGTTATCATTGGAAGTAGGTATTGTTATTATGCTGTTTGTCTGTCTATGTTTTATTTGTGAAGGATTAGACAAGCTACCGTGCTGATTTTAATGAAACTTGGTCATAGGATGTGGAATTGGCCAAGAACGAATCCATAAAAATCTGGCTTGGATCACACTTGTGAAATTTACACAGATTGTGTTTTATTGTTTTATTCTCTTACTGGTCAAGAGAACATTAAAGGGTCTTTGTGTAAAGTTTGTGAAGCAACAACCGTATAAGAATCTTTTATGCATGATGGATTGTAATGTAAATGATTTACTCCTGATAAGATCTCAGAGTTTTATAAAAACTGACCCATGCATCCTAGGCTTCAGAGAGCCTCATTAATATTTAGACAGACCAAAAACGACCTTTGCTTTCTGGAGTGCTTGAGAGAGCTCTGTAAGACTACATTGAGTTGAATTTTTGTACTTTAAATTCTAAATATATCTATTATTAAAAGTATTAAAACTTAAATTAAAACTTTTCAAAGTGCATTATATGGGACCTTTAAAAGATTTTTTTTTAGCAGGTTGTAGAACAACTTTTATATAAAGAGCTTGGGTCGAAGAATGTCCACTCTACCGTGTGCCTTCCTGGCATCCTCACCCACCACTCCCACAAAGTCGGCGTGTGTGTTCTGAGTGTGTGCTTGTTTGTGAAACACAAAGTTAGAGATTACATGCACTAATCTCGGACTGCTGTGTGTTGCTGTTGAGAAGGATTTGTTAAACGTTACACACAGCTCTTTTAATATTGCCCCACTAATACTGATAAGCATGATTCTAATAGATTTGGATATATAGCCACATATAGTTGTGCTGGGCCTAGGTGAAGGTGTGTACTCTATAAGTCAATTAATCAATCACTCAATCTTTATTTGTCACATGTGATCACAGTGTATTCACAGTTAAATGTGATTCCTTTTATGTGGTCGGGATCACTGTTGTTGTCCATCCTCTCCACCTTTTCCTCGATGCCTAATCTGACTTTTAGATTTGACAAAACCTTGGCCATCAAGGCAGAAGAGTCGGCAGGAGCAGAGCCTCCAAACCTCTGAGGTGATCACCTCCACATCCTGATAAGTCCTTTCAGGAGCTTATTCCCGGTGCAGCCACTCCTCGTGTCACCATGGCAACCAGTGCTCTACTAGTTACATACTGACTTCCTCTGTGGTATTATTTCATCTGTATGTGTAAATGTATTGTTTTGTTCAAGAGAATTTTAGATTGAAACTGAACTGATCCATCTCTTTTGAAGGATTTGTTTGTGCCTTTTTTTTTTTTTCTTTTTTTTTTTTAGACTTTTGGAGACAGAGTCCTATACCCTGTGGCTTGGATTGTGCCACTTTTCGTTGTCTTCTCTACATTTGGCTCTGCTAACGGAAGCTGCTTCACTGCTGGCAGGTAGAGAGAGATGACTGCCACTTTATACAAATGCAGAACGTGTGCATGTGATTTGTATTTGAAGTAAGAATACCAATGTGGTCAGCAAGAACTTGAGCTAAAAGAGGAAAGAGATACAAAATATGAGTACAGTTCAACAATAAAACATTTGTATTTTTCCATCTGTCTATTCTCACAGACTGGCCTATGTATCCGGCAGAGAGGGTCACATGGTGAAAATCTTATCCTATATTAGTCTGAAGCGGTACACTCCGGCACCTGCTCTCATATTCAATGTGAGTCCTGAATATTTAATCAGTCAACTTATGTTCTTGAATGAATTTGATCTGGTTATTCATCATTTCTATCTGACTTATTTTAAAGGCAAAATATGTAATTTAGCTAAAAAAAATGTCTATTCAATCAATGGATGTCTGGATCTTAAGATATCATATTGGAATCCTGAGCTAACGTTAGCATTAGCTCAGGCAGGACGCAGAACTGCCTCGGAGAAACACAGATATTTAACATGAAACAGTGGTTTTAAGAGTTTTTATTTTAAACTTACCTTTAATTGGAGAGGAGAAGTCAACTGCAGATGATATGGCTTCTGGTATAAACCTCTTGAACTATTAGAGATGCAGCAACCTGGTTTACTGCCACGCTGTTATTGTCCTGTGTCCAATAATCAGTATTTTAAATGGTTTTAATCACTGTGTCAGTTTATTTTGTAGAAAGAGACCACTGAGAATAATTCGGCTCCTGCTAAAAAAACTCCTGTTTTGATTGAGAGCCCCATGCTGGCAGAAAATTACATACAGAGTGTTTAAAATCTAAATGTTCACAATGCATGAATATAAATTGGCAAAAAGGGAATAAGATAAATAATCTAGTGTGTGTGTTTTTTTTAATTAACTTAAGTATTTTCTCCTGTTAACTATTCCCTGTGGTTTCTCTGATTGTTTTATATTCTAGGGTATGTTGGCTATTATTTATATTATCCCAGCAGACATCAACACCCTTATTAACTACTTCAGCTTTGCTCAGTGGGTTTTCTATGGTCTGACAGCCCTGGCTCTTATAGTCATGCGTTTCACCAGGAAAGAGCTCAACAGACCAGTGAAGGTGAGGTTTTCAAATGATATGCGACCACACAACAACAGTATAAATGCAAATTAATCAGTGAATCTTTTATGATCGTCCAAAGGTACCGATTATCATACCAGGCCTGATGGTGCTGGTGTCCTGCTACTTGGTGTTGGCCCCCATCATTGATAAACCAGAGCTGGAGTACCTCTACTGTGCCTTCTTTATTTTCAGTGGACTCCTGCTTTACTATCCTTTGATACACTGGAAGGTCGAGTGGGCTCGGAATCTCATGAGTAAGGTTACTCTTAAGAAAAAATGTACAACTGTGCAAATAATAATTGATGTAATCATACAAAAAACTTATTTGATCTGTTTTTTTCATATCACTGTAATACTGATGCTGATGTGACCTTTGACCTTTATTAGAACCCATCACGATGCATCTCCAGCTGCTGATGGAAGTGGTTCCTCCAGAGAAAGTGGCCTGAAACGGGGCAGGAATGCAATAGCCAGGTCAATGTCAACTGGTTTCCTGTGCTAGGAAACATCAAGCCCATATTTGTGAACTGTGTACTCGAAATTTGAGTTCCCAGAGTGGATCAGAGCTATATCTATTGTGACGGGGTAAGATTTGTTATTTGGGTCCGGGACTAAAAGATTTGTAGATATAACATAATATAAACACCATTTATAGGAAGTTAAGCGTTTGTGGTTGCAATTATTATTTTGATGATGTTATCACAATATTGTGAATAATTACAATAATAAGAGTGAGTTCAATTATCAACTGCAGTCAAGCCAACAACTCTGAAAATGGCACTAGTGTCGAGATAAAGGACTTCTCTGTTTCAGATTTATGAAACTTTTATTCTGTTTTGTGTAAACACAATAAAGGGAGATTCCACACAGTGCTGTTTACTTAAGAAAAGCATAAACATCCTTAAAATGCATTGCACTAGATTTTGGGTGCAGACTATATGTTTTATTTTTATATTTTTTTAATATATTATTTCACTTATACACAACCTGAAAAATAGCTGTAATGCAGAACCTTTGCAAATCACCTTTGTCATAAATGCTAAGTGTTAATGAGTAAATAATGTTTCATGTTTGAATTTTGCATTTGTATATATATTTGTTATATTGCATTTATGTTTTTCACCAGTTCTTTACTTTGAAAAGTCACTAGACAAATGTAACGTGAGAAAACAAGCTTTGTTGTTTTGATATCACAAATTATTACTTTGTGATCTTAAGATAATTGAATTAACATAATAATTGCAACCACAGATGTTTAGCATTTCTTACAGTTTTTATTGAGGCAAAGATAAAGTTGATCTTGAGCTGCTAGGGGATTTAGCTACACCTGAACAGGGGCTGATGTTAAAATGCATAATGTGCTCACATGAAGATGAAGTGATGTGGAAATAAGATGTTTGTCTTTGTTTATGAGGTAAAAGATCAGTTTTTTTAATGATGTCTCCACATTTGTTATGATCTTCACTGAAACTGTGCTGCACTGTGCTACATTAATATTATTGACTATAAAATGGACATGAGAAATAAACAAATTCTGATTCCAGTAAAGAGTCCTGCTGTGTCTTCATGATCTGACAGCTGTTTCAGCTAAATATATTTTGAGGAACATGTCTGCAGTCTCTCTGTGGGAATATGATCACAAAAAAAACAACTTCATGAAAAATAATGTATGATTGTCAAATATTATATTATGGGTATATTTGCTTTTAAATGGGATGTCAGTATGTACTCACTGTTATGTGAGTTATGTTCAATTAACATGTTGATTGCAATGCATTGAACAACTGTTAAGTCAGGGGGGGAAAATATGATAACATAGAGGTCTGTAATGATCTGTAATTGATAGATTTGTGGACTGGGTCATGAACCAAGGAACTTTCACACGTGCTTTTAAAAAGGCAGCTAATATTAGGAAGAGCAGGAGAACAGGTGAATTGACTGTTTCAAGAAATCTCCACCAGATGGCAGTACAGCATTGCTATGGAACTGAAGGGATGGAAGGGATTTGTCAGTCAGTCATTTTCTATACCTGCTTATTCCTCATTAGGGTCACAGGGGTCTGCTGGAGCCTATCCCAGTGCGTTACGGCGAGAGGCAGGGATACACTCCAGATGGTCACCAGCCAATCGTGGGGCACACATACCATTCACTCATACACTCACACCTACAGGCAATTTAGAGTTGTCAATTAACCCGAGCATGTTTTTGGACTGTGGAAGGAAGTTCGAGTACCCGGTGAAAACCCACGCAGACATGGGGAGAACATGCAAACTCCACACAGAAAAGTCCCAGACCCAGGTCTCTAGTATTTGTTTATGTAGTAAATAATACATCGAAAAAGAGGAAATCTAAACAGTGAATGTTTTCTGGTTAATGTTCAATGATACGCTGTAACCAGGTAAAGAATGTAGACTTCTGCATAAAGTGTGATTTGTTGCCCTCTACTGGGGCATTTTTGTCTACATGCAGTAAAACCTTCCATGTATGATCTTTTGGTGTAAAGTTGAGGTTTTCTAGGTGCCAGTGAATCTGCATTGGCTGCTGGATGAGACATTTGCAGAGAAGCTGCTGACTAACGTCTGCCAAATTAGATTGGAACTGTGGGGAGGAGCAGCCTGTGGATTGTGTTGCCTGTCGTGTTTGGCTCTGTTTAAATCCACATGATCAATCTGCACTTTTGTCAAAGAATGCTGTTATTCTGCAGACTCAACTCAACAGGTCCCACATGGAGACAGAATAAATATTGATAAAACGCCAGGGCTCTTCTGGAAGTGATTAGCTCATACACAGAGTTGTGATTATATTGCTGTAATTTAACATACATGCTCTGAATTACTCTATCATATCTACTCCTATATATTTATTTTCTTTTTAAAAAATATTGCACATTTATAATGCACAATTACATGGTGTTTCATCACTCTTTATTGGGCCTGGATCACAGGATGAAAGAAACAACATTTTATATTTGGGTCCTGGGCAGGAAATGAGTTGGTGCTTTTGAGATGATGCAATGGAGAGTTGTCCATTCGCTGTCAGCGGAGTTTAGGGATTTGACAGTAGTGCAGGTTGAGTTTGTAGTTATGAGTTATCATTTTCATGTTCAGAGATCTAAACTAAACTGATCTACAGTAGCTTACAAGAGGAGGTGGTTCTGATATTTTCATCAAATAAATTCAGTGCCAACATACTTTACATTTTTTTAACAAAAACAAAAATCAAAATACAGATAATCATTAAAAAAAACAACATAAAGTCTAAGGTGATGTTAATAACAGGCCATGGATCCAATTAGTATAAGCATACAGCAAGTAAATACAGTAACAGATTAAACAGAACAACCACAAATAAAAACATCAATATTAAAAGGTGATGAAACAGATGTGTTTGTTACCTGGAAAAATGACCAGAAATTCAACACTGAGTCATTGTCTATGGTCTAATTATCTAATTAGATAAGGTGGTGCAAGGCTCAAATTAAGACTACAAATTAAAAGAAATAAAACTTTAACTTTAAACTTAGCTCTAGCTTGCACAGGTAATCAGTAAAGAGCGGACAGAGTTGTGTAATTTGGTTCAATTATATAATTTTCTTCCTAATTCTAGCTGCAAAATTCTGAAAAAAAAACAGTAGTTTTCTAGTAGCACAGTTAGAAAGATGAGAGAAGAAGATGTTACAATCGTCAAGTCTGGAAGAAACATGACCCTACGAGGCATCAAATGCTGATGCAGGGGAGCCAGCCGGATGAAGCATTTTACTGCTCAGTTCAATGTCAAGAATATAAAACAGCTAAATTGAACCAGTGAATACAAATTGTGTTGTATTGCTTTGACATTGTCACCTGTCCAGCAGAAAAACACACACAAATCTTTCATGACATGCTGTTACTTTGAATTCATATTCACACATTTAGTTTAATACTGTCACACTATGAATGCAAAAAGCATTCAGTAGAGTGTCAGTATAGTATAGAGAATTTACATATAAACAAAAAATGCATCTAGACAAATGTGAAATGACATAAGGCATTATAAAAATATTTAAACATAAATTTGGAGAATGCAGGAGAATAAAAGGTACGGTGCAACTCTGAGGAGAAAGCAGACCTGTCACAGATGGCCTGAGAGGTATGGATGGTTCATAATGGAGCAGCAGATCAGAAATATATTATGACCCTAAACTATCTAGTGCTTCATAAATAATTAATAAATGAAGCGCAGGATTTTAAAGTCAATTCTTTGAGAGACATGAAGCTGCTCTACAGACCTCAGAACTGGAGTGATGTGATTTATTTCCTTGGTCTGAGGATGAGGAGTCAGACACTTTCCTGGGTTTTATTTGAAGTTCTAATATAACTAACGAGATATATTGGTGGTTTAAATAACTAAAAAATCATCTTAATATAGTTTTACAGCTCCTCACTGAAGGATTTCTAGAAGATACAGGTAATTTTTGTTGGTCATTACATTCATATTTATGAGTTTCTCTTCTTGATTAGCTGATTTGAATGAGGGGATGGGCAGTTTCTGTATAGTAGACATCATAAATTTACAGAAGTACAAACAAACCTTTTTAAAGCACAGTTTCTGAATCCAGGTTGTGTCCAATTCTGAGTGTATGTACCATGTTTATATATATATATATATATATATATAAAACGCAAGACCTTCTCTAAAGTCGCAGCAGCAATGAAAATGGTAATTTCAATGATATGGGACCTTTAACAATCACTTTGATACACTTTCATACATAAAAACAAAACACTACACTTAAGAACACCACACAAATTAAAAACTAAGACAGTGCAAGGGTCAGTGATGAGTCAATAAATGTCAAAATAAAATGGTTATAGCCAATAAAAATATAAGATCACTTATTACTCTTTCCACGATATGAGACTTTTATATACTCCTGATATATTCTTCAAGTGACAGTAAGTTGACTTTATAATGGTTTTAATGTGGCTGTTGATATTAAGGTCTGAGCTCTTGACTACACTAAGATTTCTGGCTTGGTTTGTGGCTTTTAATGTCACCAATTGAAGCTGAGTGCTGACATTTTATCGTTCTTCCTAAAAAACAAACAATCATTTAAGTTTTGTCTTTATTTAAATGAAGAAACTTCCCATCCTTGATCTGTTCAGTGCACTCAGTGTTGTATGGGATGTGAACCCAAAATCTTTCTGGCTGTGTGTTGGCGGAGCAGAGTGAGTCATTCTACTAATTTATAGTAATGATGGCATCATTATTATCCCCAATAATTTTAGATGTCTGACTTTCATCACTAAACATCATGTCGGAGCTTCTGGATGAAAATTGTTCCCGGAAAATAAATGTATTATTTATGTTGGGTAAAATATTTATATTAAAAGCTCAATCAATCACCTTCATTTATTTGAGTCTAAGTTTTAAAAACATGCATAGCCAATTTCATTTGGGCTTTATAGAATCTTAAATTCTACCTGTCGTGTATAATTTAGGATCTTACATACAGTTTAACCTGCGCACCTATTTTTCTGGTAACATATATTATTGTCAAAAGTTTCCTAAAGAAAATTGTTGTAACTGCTGTTACAGAAGTAAGTACAGTTGCTTCCCCCTGTTAATTAGTGACTTTAGCATGTCTCTTAATCAAACTTTGCATTAGTGCAGTGGTAGATTGATTGAAGATTATTAATATGCTAAATACACTGATGAAATGAATGCAGACTAACACACACCCATTCTATACATAGGCCCACACACACACAAACACACACTTGCATATCGTCTAATTAATGGGCAGACAGTCCTGATGAGAACTCATTTGCATATCATTATCATCACATTACAGAGGTTTTCCAATCAGTTGCTGAATTAGCATTTGGATTAGAACCTCGCAATCATTCAGCGACCTTTGCAAAAACTGCATTATAATGTGTCACTAATGAACATATGTTACCGATGAAGTCTGCACTTGTTCTGATTGTTTTGGGATGATCAGAAATAATGTTCAGAGTCCCAGGAGAATAAAAGTACTGGGTGCTCAAATGTTCATTTCAGTATGCATTTGCAGAATTTTTCTGTGGATGAGTTTTAATTTGACATCCTTGATATTTGACCTGCACTGTGCTTTATTCCACTGAAAGTTTTATGGTATTAAATTTAGACTTAATGGTTTAAATCTAAAGTGGCCCTAAAAAAACGCACTTAGCGCTGACAGTCACGGTCAAAAATAATATCTTTCATCGACTGCAAACACAGGTGAAGCAAGTATCACTTTAACATCTCGCTGAGGAGTCTATTTTAAACATGACCTGTTTTCCTCCATTGGAGGGCACACTTGAATAAGCGGTGTCAGTGAAATGAGCCAGAGCCATTGCTGTACACTCTGATCCGTTTACAGTACAGTATCCACATCCATTTTTACCAGACACATTCCTCAGATTTGTGGCTCACCTCCACCTGGCTCTTCTCCCAGAAATGTCTGGCATTGCCTTTAGTGTTAAAAACATTATGGAAAAATGCTCTTTACATGAATTATTATGTTTCAAATGATTGTTCTTTCACAAATGTCTCATTAATAATTTTGTTTGACAGCGTTTCTCTTGCTGTCTCCTGCTTCTCTTTCCTTTTTTTTTAGACAGCAGCTAATGCTGATTTATTTTCTTCTTCATCACCAGGTGACAGACGCTTCCAAAAACACAAATTTATCAATCTTTCCCGAGTCAAAACCATAACATTGATTAAACCATGGTGACGTATTAATATGTATTATTGTCTTTTTCCCCATCTGCTTCAACTAGATGGAGGAAATTTAACAATTCATATTTTAATGTCAGATAATAATAAAGAAAATGTGTCGTGAATGTGAAACGCCTTTTCTGCGATTGTCTAAAGTTATTGGTACTCAATTAATGTCACTCCCTCTGCCACACTGTGATAATATTAATATAGATTTATATATGTAGCACCTTTAAAAACTGCATTTACAAAGTGGAAACACAGGATACTTAGAAGGTAACAACAGAAAGCCAAGCAATAGCAAGACAAAATGAAGGTAATGTTAAATCAGCAAAACAAAAATATGAAGATGATAAAAAATAAAGATGGCAAAGAAATAAAAGACAAAAACATGTTTAAAAAATGTAAATACATGCAAATAAAAGAATATGAAAAGACAGTAAAAAGACAACATCAAACAACCTGCATAAATGAGTTTTAAGAAGAGATTTTAGAGGAGTAAGTGATTCTGCAGGACTTATCACAATTCTCTTTCCTCTCTCTCTCTCTCTCTCTCTCTCTCTCTCTCTCTCTCTCTCACACACACACACACACACTAAATCTTTAAAATGTGGCTTTGATTGTTTTTTTCAGGTGTGGATGAGCTGAGTCTGAGGTACTAGCTACAGCTGCTGATAAATACTTAATAACAAGAGTTGACCTCACCAACTCTGCAGCTTTGTGCTTTTATAATGAACATTATTTCTAGGAAACAATTAATCACAAAAGTAATCTGCGTATCAGTTTGACTCATCTGGTTATACTGCCATCCCTTCTATTTTTGTTTTTGTGCTGCTGTGTTCATCTCTGTCTCTGTCTTTCCAACCTCTTCCTGACTTTCTCTCTCTCTCTGTCTCTTCCTCCTGCCAGCGCTTTCTCTGTATTCCCTTTGATCTTCCTCTTCCTCCTCCCCTCTCCTCACCCTCTTAAGGCTGTTCACTAACTTTAATTGAGCAACTTAGAGAACAGTGGCAGATACTATTGTGCACAGTCATTCGCAGGTGAAACTACAGTTCCTCTCATTGTGTCGGCTGATGCTCGTGCACACAAAAACACAAGTGAGGATAAATATTTTTTGTGATTTTGTTTATACTTCCTGAATTTGTATGCACATATCTGCATGGCTGTGTCTGTGTGCGGGAAATGTCAGGGCTCGGGATTGGAATTCAGTATATAAAAAAGTGTTGCTTGCTAATTGTGCTTCTGTGCATGCTCCTTTCCTGCACCCGCTGTAGTTTCTGGCTGTTTAGCAGCTCTTTGATCAGCAGATAGTGAGATGGTAGGGAGGCTGGTTATGTGATGCTGGCTTCCCTGCCTGATGTACGGGTGGTTTCACTACACATTCTGCTCACAGTGGGAGACTGGACTGTTGATGTGTGTGTGTGTGTGTGTCTGTGTCTTGAAAGAGCAAAAGCCTCAGAAAAAGAGAGAGAGGAGGTGCACATGCAGGTAGATAAAGGTAAACACCATACAATGATTATGTAATTATGAATTATTAATATTAATATAATTATGGTGGGGCATTTTGCCTTGAATGAAGGAGCGCAAACAACTTTTCCAGGCTGCCTGGCAGGGTCCTCTCTGATGATCATCCTGCATGTGTGTACTTCTAAACATTGCCTGCAGCCACTGCTGCTTCACAGCCAAGTTATGATCTCTCAGCTTCTTGTCAAAAATGGTTTTCCTCATCTGTCACTGAGCATTTCTGCAGCAGAAAACTCCACATTGGTTAAAAAAAACAAACATATTGAAATACATTACAGTAGTGGTGGAAAGTACTCCACCACATTTCATAGGAAACTATTGTATTTTCTATTCCACTACATTTGTCTGACAGCTTTAGTTACTTTTCACATTTCACGTGTCTATGAGTTCTTAACAATGTCTATGATTTTTCCTAGTAAACTTCTTACATGGTTTCATTTTAATAAATATTTAAATACAATAAATTCAATTCATGTTCAAGTTTGACAAATACAGCAAAAGTCAGTGATTAGAGAAAAAAAATCAAACAAAATTGTGAATTCAAACATTGTTTTTCTTCTTTCCTCTTCCATTCTTATTTTTATGACCCCTCACATTTATGTGCTGACCATTCAGAGGGACCCGGCCCTTAGGTTCGGAACTACTGGACTAATCTAGCTAATTGTATATAAGTACTTCAAACTACAACCAGTAAAATGCTGCACATACTGTAATCTAATGATGTCATATGCAGGATCAAACAAATGATTTTATTTTCTCTTTATTTTAATACTCATGTACTTAGCTTGACTATAGTTCTTCATGACTTTTACTTACTTACTGACTTTTATATTACTGTTTGATATAAAACTTTTACTTTTATATTACTCTTTGAGTACATTTATTAAGCAGAGTTTTTGAGTACTTGAGTTTTCAGTACCACTGATGATGATGATACAAGAATGAACAACTAAATTGATCTAATAATTAGAGGCAGACTTTATTAGGTCTCTTCCACTCTGCATAATTTTACATTTCCCAATTATCGAAAATCATTAAACCCTGGACATCAGTAAATATAAGTCTTAGATATCCTGAACCAATATTCCAAATTCCAAATAGCTTTCTTATTCAAATCCATAATGCTCTTCTCACAGTTATCAGACTAAATTAGGTAATCCTTTTTTGCTGATAAACCCCCTCAGAGCAAATGTACAAGCTGTGACATGTGGCTTGTCCTCCAGTCAATAACATCCAGGCTGCCTATCTAGGGATGGCATTAACAGATAAGAAAGACTCTCATTTATGTGTTCACATAGATTTCCCATACAATCCATCAATGGCATGTTTTAGAGCCCTTGCTTCTCATTTTAGCTGCCATGAATCAACTCTCTTTATCGACACGCGGAGTAATGCAAGTGTAGCTAATTAGCATACACTGTACAGACTATGATTTGTTACTGGACCAAATACAGACGCGACATCGGTTACACAGCGGCCGGCGAGGCGGCAGGATGGTGAACTTACACCTTAGATATTGATTAGAGCAGCCATTTTCCTCCACTGGGCCACGGCCTACTAGATTCCATAGAAACTATGGATTCCAATCTTCAAAACTCCAATCTTCGAATCAAATTGTTAGTAATGGTTGCTACTCTTACACGTATGTACAATATCCCATTAACTTCTAAATGAGGCACATTTGAATAATTCTAGTAAAAAAGAAAAATCTAAAAGTGAACATGAACTCATTAATATTTAGGACAGTGAAATTAAAAATCAAAATCAAAATGATGATCTCTCTCTCTCTCTCTCTCTCTCTCTATATATATATATATATATATGTGTATATATATATATATGTATATATGTATGTATGTGTGCGTGTGTGTGTGTATATTGTCATGTTAGGTTTATTTTTTCACATTTATATGAGAATCAGAATCACCATTCAGCAGATTCTTCGACCATACTGGGTTTTCCTACACACATAAAATATACTGAAAAACTACTCCACCTTTACAACCATGGCATGAACTGAATTGTGTGATATTCCACAGATTACCACAACTTCTGCTCCTTTGATGTGAGCCATGGGAAAAATAATTTGGGAGCTGCCCTTGCAGCAGAAACTCTATTTTATAAAAAAAAAAAAAAAGGCGATTCAATGAGCAGTTGCTGTATTAAGGAACATTTTTTTCTGTGCATTTTCACAGGGCTGCAGTGCTGTCCTTCACTGCGAGGAGCAAAATAATCCCATCCATATTCCCTACGGAATAAAATAGGGGTCAAGAGATCGCCAGTGTAAGCTGTCATGTTGGATGTGAAATGAAATGCAGGCTTCAACATCCACATCAAAGATACCCCACATGATACAGGATACAACACTCAACATGTGATTTTCTGGGTGTCTTCAGTGAGCTGAATTTACTAACCCGTGTTTGATCCAGTGTCTAATTAATTCCTTAAGTTCTTGTGTTTATCGCAGAGGAGGGGGAGAGGGTTTACAGAATGTAAGGAGCGGGGATCTGTCTTTGAAGTGGTGTTCTGAAAATCTCTAGAGGACAACCAGGCCTGAGGCTGGACTCCGGCTGTGGGGAGGCTTTGGGTCTCGCAGTAAAAAAGTGGTTGTTGCTTCAACAACCACTTTTTCACTGCAAGACCCAAAGTGAGTCTCGCCACGGCCCCCTTTTGCTACACCAAGTGACCATTGTTATTTATTTGAAACAGTATATCCCATCAGAAATATAATGTCAAGCTCTCAACAGGGAAAAGACTAAAGTTAGCTTTGATTGTGACTGAGAGGCAAATAACAACCAAGCCTTTGCGGGCATTGTTTGGCTCTGCACAGGAATATGGGCCCTTAGCAACACTGAAAAAGGAGATTCTGCAATCCTCTGTGGTATCCCCCTCCCTGTGTCTAACTAGCTAATGAGCTTTCAGCTATCTATCTTCATTCCACCTAGGGCCCACTTGTCCTTCCCTGCAGACAGAAGCTTCTTCTTGGCAGGTCTTGCTGAGGGGAAACCAAACCTCCTGGCTGCAAAGTAAAGTGATGCATTTTTGTGAAAGTCATTTTGAGGTGAAAAACAGAATTCAGTGATCCTATTTCTGTTGTTGCAGACAGCAGCTGCAATGTCTGTGAATCTGAGAGTTGAAACACTTTACAAAAGCCCCTGTAATAAGCGTTTGTTAGTATATAATAAAGCCTCATAAGTCACTTCTAGCATTATTAAGACTATATGTCTTATTCTTACATTATAAGCCATTTCTAAGAAACTTGTTCATATAACAGTAAATGCCCAGGCACAATAATAAAAACCTCATGAATTTCTATACTACTTTATACTAACTTACCTAATACATTGTTTTCATATATATATATATATATATATATATATATATATATATATATATATATATATATATATATATATATATATATATATATATATATATATATTTCAGCTTTCATATAGCTCTAGTCAGTAACAGCATGAACCTTGACCTGTAAAAGAAGGTGTAGTAAAAATACACCTGCACTTTGTTTATAGGTCATTTAAGTGTTGTACAGGCAGTTATATCAGTGACCAGTGTCTGAACTAGCTGAAATTACAGACTAGTAGAGATTATTATTAAAAGGGCCCTATTTTAAAGCAAAAGTCACATTTTCATAGCTTGTGTGTAAATATTGAGGTTTCTGATGTTCCTGCTAACACTGTGAATTAAGACCACCCACTCATTCTGTTGTGGTCCAGCCTCCTCTTTAGTGTTGCCGAAGTCTGGCTAAACACAATCCATTTAGAATTTTATGTCAGGCAACATTGGACAAGTTACTTCAAAACTGTAATGCATTGTTTATTGCTTGTTACTGTCATTTCAAAGTAATTTGTTACATTACAATATTACTGTATTTAAAATATAAGGCATTACACTACTGTTGCATTACTTTGTAGTTACTCTCACCAACTGGAAATATGGATTCAGAATTGAAATATTGCTCACCATGTCATTATTGCTGCGAGTTACAACAGGGATCTTGCTGACAAGTTTTCATAAAGCTGGTGATTCCACTGTTGAAAGTGGTTAGCTTATCTTCAACAACATCCTCCAACGCAAGTCTCCTAACCTCTTGAGGGTGAAGAATCTCAGAGTGAGAGAACGTTAATTTGAGATGTTTTGTGGTTTTATCGCCACTCTCCTGCTCCGCTTGCTTCCTTGCTAACTTCATGTTACTACGGCACCTCTGTAAATGTTAAATTACTGGTGCTATTTGAAAAGGTGGACAATTCTTTAGGTGTAGCAAACGTGCATTTGACTACGATGTTCTTCAGTTCCTTGTGTTTTACAAACATAAAGTAATGAGCATATGCTCATCTGGAGAATGTGCTATACAACATTTTCTGCAGTATCACTCATCTCCATCTTCTGTTTGACAAGTTAAAAGGAAAATGAAATGTGATTTTAATGACTTTGTATTAAGAAAAAAACCCCAAAAATGACCACTTCAATCCTCATTAAAAATACATTATAATGTAATACATTATAATGTTATAATGTTTATAATGTAATGTAACATTTGTTTTCTGCCTTACATTACTGTGTTACAGCAAAAATCAATGCATTACAGTAATGTATTACTTTTGTAACATGTTACCCCCTATCACAACAGGAGTGGAAGTTATTTCTGCTACAGGACTAACTAGGTTAATTTGAAAAAGAAAAGCATAATAAGAAAAAGAAAATCCTGTTATTTTGCACTGACAAGAGTATTAACACTAATAAACATGTTAATGATGGTGGGGGGCAACTGAAAAACCCACAAAACATAGGGAGAACATGCAAATTCACACAGAAATGACCTGGGATGGCCAGGATTTGAACCCAGTGAGGCAACCGTACCATGAAATAACAAGATACACATAGGTGTTACCAATGATATTAATTAAGGTTCCATTCAGGTTACTGCTATTGTGCATGATGGTCTAATGGAAAGACTCTGCTGCACTAAATGGAAGAGTAATTTTTATCCTTCCTAATACCTATCAATCTAATAGAGCATTTATTAAGCCATAGCGTTCAATTATGCACATCAGATATCAGATACATGACATATCATTTGGATCTTTCTCACTGTGCACATTTTGACTTCTTAACCTGTTGACAAATATCTAGTGGCACAGGGGTTAGTGCTGTTGCCTCACAGCAAGAAGGTCGCAGGTTCAAGACCTCCTTGGGTCCTGGGTCTGGGACCTTTCTGTGTGGAGTTTGCATGTTCTCCCTGTGTCTGCGTGGGTTTTCACCAGGTACTCCGGCTTCCTCCCACAGTCCAAAAAACATGCTCAGGTTAATTGGCAACTCTAAATTGCCTGTGTGAGTGAATGGTGTGTGTGCCCCACGATTGGCTGGTGACCATCTGGGGTGTATCCCTCCCTCTTGCTGTAATGCGCTGGGATAGGCTCCAGCAGACCCCTGCGACCCTAATGAGGAATAAGCAGGTATAGAAACTGACTGACTGACAAATATCTATAAGGTATGGAGGTCAGATCACATTTTGGTAAGTGATATTTTATGATAATAAAGAATACTTGTCAGCTTATTGCAAACCTGTTAAGTTATAATACCCTGTATTCCTCAAAAAGAACACTGCAGATATTGCACATTTTCTGCAGACAGGGAAATATATTCAGGTAAAAGACAAAAGATTCTGACAAATAATTCTGTCAGATTTAACACTCATCATGTATACTATCATGTTTGTGTATTTCATAGAAACACACACACACACACACACACACACACACACACACACACACACACACACACACAAATATATGATTATATGATTGTATCATTCCCTGAAAATATTCTTTTTCCTGATGCTGTATAATATACATCATTTTGTATTTCAATTCAGTACATGACTGTCAATGTTTGTACATTTATAATGCATAGGCTCAGTTATTACCTTAGGGTATGTACTGTAGTATTATGCACACAATTTTTCTTATCTGATTGTGAAATGTGAGGTCTCCTCCACAATAAAAGAAAAAAAATGAAAACAATGAAAAGTTGGTCACAAAACACATTTCCATCATCATTTTCTGCATTTTAACCCATTAGATTCCAGTTTGTTTACAAGATGTCACTGTATGTATAATAAAACACAAGAATGTAAATTTTATTTATGTATATTCATATTTAGAAATCTAAAAAAATAAATGAACCTTTTACCACATTTTAAGGCCTTTTTCAGACAGTTAAAAATGTTGCTTTTAATTGAAGTCAATGGACAGAAAAATGTCAAAGGTGCTCAAGGGATTGAAATAGATTAGACAAGGCATTATAGACCTATTATATTAGCTGGTAGAGAAATTGAAATTTGACAAAAACATAACTTAAACATAATATATTAAATCCATGGTTAAACATATGAGATGCTACAAGTGTTAATGTCAATTCTGTTAAAGGTCCCATATCAAAGATAATGAGAATTTTCATTATAAGGAAGGTCTATGTATTATATATAAATAATAATATCAATAAAACTTCAAATAAAACCCAGGAAAAGTGTAAAACACGTGATCTTTAACCTGCATATTGATCAGTGTGTTGCGTTCTTCCTGCTGTAGTTCAGTATGGATCAAACCATATAAACTCCAACACATCGAGTTCACAAATTAAAGTATTTATACTCAATCGTTCACAGAGTTTAAAAGGCGTTTCACTATAAATAAGCTCTATATTTTTACCTTACTATTCAACACAGAGGCATGAGCTCCGTATATGTCTGTATTTGTGTCCACCCCCCTCCGCTCTGTCAGTGGTTTGTTCCGCTCTCCAGCTGATCGGCCTCGGATCCCCCAGGTTAGTGACTGTCCGTCTGTGGCTCTGGCGGCTCTGATGTCTCAAACTACCTTAAAACTGTTTCAATTCCACGGAATTTAGTGGCCGCTCGTGTCGGCAAATCGTTCCCCGCCCGGTGAAACTTTACCGGTTTAATCCGGCCCGGACCCGCCGAAGCTGTACTTGTCGGAGCCGGGGAGAGATCTGAACGCAAATACGAGGCCCTCACTCCGTCCCCGGATTCACCTGCTGTACGCGGAGAGCCTCACACCGGACACAGACATGGGGGACACGGGGAGCGAGGGCAGCAAGCCTCCGGGCAACGTTAACGTGATTCCTCCCCGCTGCCATTGCGGCTTCTGGGGGTAAGAGCGACAACACACGTCCGGTATCGTTCTTCTTCTCTGTAGCTAGCCGAATTAGCGTTAGCAGCTCAGCCAGGGATGAGCTGCTTTCCTTGTTATTACACCCCCCTCCCCATTGTTTTGTAGCATTTAGCTGCGAGCTAGCACCAGCTGGCCTCGGGAGAAAGCAGGTAAGGGTGGGGGGAGGATGGGTGAAAGGAGGGGGAGGGGGACAGGTGTGTTGGTTAATAAGATTGTCTTCAGCTAACATCGATGAAGCATCTGTGCAGACCCTCTGAACCAATGTGCCACCATTAACTGGACTTAGCTGCAGTGCTGTAACTAACTACATTTACTCAAATACTTGTATACAATTTTAAGGTACTTGTACTTTACTTGAGTATTTCCATGTGATGCTACTTTATACTTTCCCACAATTCAGAGTAAATATAATACTTTGTTTTCCACTACATGTATCTAAGAGCTTTAGTTCCTTTCAAATGCAGATAACGAGAGGTTTTAAAGATGCAATTGTTGATCAGAAAGTAATAAGTATATTTACTTAAATCTTGAAGTATAATTTTGAGATAATTTACCCGAGTATTAATGTGATTTGATGCCACTTTTTACTTCCCCACATTTTAGAGTAAATATTAAATACTTTCTCCTGCACTACATTTATCTAAGAGCTTTAATTACTTTTCAGAGTAAGTTTTAATATTTTAAGTAATAATTTTTTAATTATTTTAAATATGCAATTAATTATTTATATATAAGTATATGTATTGTTATGTGTATTTATTACAATTATTATACTTTAGTAGTAGTATTACATTTCCACTTTTCTTTTTTTAAATTGCTTTGCATTTTGTGTGACATATCATGATTAAGTACTATTAATCTACCTAAGGATCTCAAATTCAAAATGTTCCCATGTCTATATATAGTATTTTAAAAACAAAAATAGTAGTTTAATATGCTATAATATTATAACAGTCTAAATAATGAGTACCTTTTACTTTTGATATTTTATCTACATTTCTCTGATAATACGTATGTACTTTTATTTAAGGAATAATTTCAATTCAGGACTTTTGAGTATTTGTTTGAAGACCATTCTTTGACTTTAACTCAAACAAAAGATCTGAGTACTTTTACAGCTGTATCAGTTAAAGTTTGCTGTGGTTTACGTGGTAAGATATTAGCTTATTTAGTTTCACAAACTAAACTGAACCCATAGATTAGATAAGGTTTTGTGATATTCATTGATTCATCGACTTTGTTTTTCTGTCACCAGTCATTGCTCCTTGAATCTATGTTCTTAAATCTGTGTTTTATTTGCTTTAAGTGGCCATAGCCTTCATGGTCCTGTAGCATGTTTTCAGTGATGATAATTAATTGAAATCTAACTTATGTATCTGGTAAAACTGGGAAAACATTACGCAGTGACACACAGTGGAGTCAAAAAAAAACTAAATTACAAATGTCATGGGCATTTAGCGGTGGGCTGTTTAGATGCGGCATCATAAATTTGCAGAAGCACAGGGCGTTTTTAAGGCAAACTTTCTGCTGTGTTAAGGGTACCCAACTGCAGCACTGCTAAAACACTGCTAGCATCTAGCTAACATTATTAATGAAGTGGGACTAAAATAAACATTCAGAATGGAAAGATGGACATTGGTGAGTTTTAGGAAGAAAGCAAAACTCACAAGTGAGATGATGCAGAGATTGCAGAAGAAAACTGTGCCCAAAGAGGAGCTTAGTGCTTGTTTGGAAGTATTTTGTTTTCTAAAAATCTGATATGGGCTAAAGCGTCTGCAAATGTTGTCACGTTTTTTTTTTTTCTCTCCCCACTCCTGCACTATGCTAGTGCAGAGGTGCGGTAGTGCAATGGCATTGTTAGTGAAACCCCCCCTCAAGGGGCCCCTCCCCTATAGTTTGACAGCAGCAACCAAGTCAAGTTTTTGAAAGTTTCATCATTAAGCGAAGGAGAAGAGAAAAAAAACAAGACACCGGTAAGTGAGAATGTGAACAATGGGTGAGGGAGAAAAAAAGCGATTCATGTAATAACTCTTATTCTCTACGATTCTGGATTGATTCATAATCCCCAAAAATCAACTTTTATTGACGTTTCCTCCGTTTCAATTAATGCTGGCAACACCTCAGATTTCCACCATAGCTGATCGCTAAGCGCTGATCGCTGCTTTTTGCCCAGCGCTGTCGACGATCAGCTGTTACTGTTACTATAGCGACGATCGGACGTGTCCTTTTTACTTGATAATCTCCTCTCCTGTTGTAAACACCTTGAGACGGTGCTTCAGCCGTACACATGTTGAGAAGCCTGGCTGTTTGCTGCTACGCAGAATGTTTTTACAGGTGCATATATATATATATATATATATATATATATTATTGATGCATTAGTTTCACTGTTTGAAATTCATTACTTATAGAAATAGCCGTTTCTCTGATATTCTATTTTATTAAGATGCACCTTTAACCTGCAGCAAAAAGTGCTAAAAGAGCTCTGATTGTGCGAGTAAAGTAAAAGTTGGTATCTATTTAATATCAACTTAATTTATGTCTCTTAATTGTAATAATACAAATAATATTGCTCCTATGTTAATACGTAGAACTGGACATATACTTAATTTTTGATAAAATAATTACATGGTTGGGGGGAAAAAAAAGGGATTTTACTTGCAAAACAGATGACCAATAATTGTTTTAAATCGAGAATCGACTTTAAATTGCATCGTGACCCTTAGAATTTGAATCGAATTGTGAGACGCCCAAAGATTCCGGCCTCTTGTACACAGTCATAAATACTTGTGCTACCAAGGGTAGAGTTTGCAGGGTAATACCTTGAAGACCGTGCTAACACTAACAGTTGATGTAAAAAAAATTCTGACGACTTGCTGGAACTGGCTGCAAATTGTAATATGTGCTATATAAATTGGACAGAGAATTCCAAATTCTCCCAAATTCTGATCGCGTTAAAACTAAACAAAGATGCAGACATGAAGCAGCCTCCAGTTGATTATTTTAGGAAAAAAATGTGTCAGACGAAACAATTGAGGCTGTTGGTGCTGGAGGAGAGTTAGGAAATGAGGAAGAAAAAGAAGACAGTGACAGGTTGGTGAAAGAGACGGGGACAATGGGGAGAAAACGAAAAAAATAAATTTTGTCTCCAGCCACGGTGCCAGGATTATAATTTTGGATGGGCCTGACCAAAGTTGGCTTGTGAGAAATCGCCTCATGAGTTTTGATGCATTTTCATAAATTACGGTCAGAGGTTTTAGGCTAGCAGACACAACTGTCACTTTGTTATATTGATTGACGAAAGATGTACGTTCATCATTGCAAATTCTGCAAGACTCAACTTATTCTTGAATATTCTACATTTGAACCGTATCATACCTGCCTGTCTGTGCTGCTGTGAAGTTGGCTTGTTATTGGTTATTGACTTGATGTTTGGTTTGTTAATTTTTTTGGACATAGTATGCATTTAATATCTGAAAATATTCACGACATATCAATAGATGATCGTTCTGCTTGCTGCAATACATCATATTCACAATGCGCTAACTACTACTACTAAAACCTCATCTGTAGTAGTTAAGGCATTGTGAATATGATCTACAGCAAACAGAAGGATAAAAAGTCTATTTGATTTTTAGTGAGTATTTTCACATATTAAATGCATTCTGTCTCCATATAAAGTTTTTTCACCACAAGTTCAGATTTAAAATATTTTGCAATCAAGTTTGAGTCATTGTCAATGTTTAATTTGAATCAACAACTGTCAAGAAAGATATAGTGGCACCTAATTAGATTTGGTGCTACTAAAATAGTGGTACCAGTGAAAACCTGGCCTGAATATGAGTGAACATTTTCTATGCGTCTCGACTCCTTCCTGTTTGTCCCATGCGTGTCTTTCTGCTCTAAAAGTGTTTGAAGACCGATTCAGGTGGACAATGTGTGGTTGTGATTGGTGCCCCGTGCCTCATTATCTATAATTGCCTCTGGCATTTAGCAAAAGATGTTAAATGAACACTTTTTTAGTTCTTTTCTTATGTCTCCCAGAGAGCAGTAAACACAATTTCCTCAATTATCTTCAACAGGGGAGGCAGAGAAAGAATGAAAAGAAAAAGTTTATTCCCCTTATTGTTCACATTTTCTCAACAGAGTATCACAGTGGTCGGTCTGAGCCTCTTAATGATGGTTTTGCACAGAGAGAGCCTCAATAAAATATAACTTTAGATAAACCTTTGTCCAACTTCATTGGAATGTGTCTAAATGTTAGTTTGTTAGAACATCTCATGCTCACATTGTTCCCAACACTCCTTTTGCTGCATAACAGATTAATACACAGCTTCTGCTTGTTTGCCAGCTGTTTTGTTTATATTTATTTAAAAGATACATTTTGCAGTTTGTAGTTTCAAAGTCTGGCCGACATATTAGTGTCATATCATAAACTTTGCATAAATATTTTGATATATTCAATTGAGGGAAAGCAATGGAAATGGATTCTGATGGATTTAAGATCTCTGACAAATGAAGTTGGTGTAAATCTAGATAACTTTAGATGCACAAGACATAAAAATTAAGCATTGAATACTTGAAAATACTTTGGAGTAAACTTGGCAGAAGGGTCTATCCAAATCCCCACCGTTTATCCCCGAGGTTTGTTCACTGTGCTGTGTTGCCTTTTTATGAAATGTTAATAAGCTGGTTGTTTTAAAACTATTCAAATCAATGTTCTTCTCAGGCAGTTTTCTTTCCATGTAAGAAAAAACCTTGAAAAACCTGCATATTAATGCCACTTAAAAAGCAGCTCAGTTAAAAGCAGATGCTGCCGCACACTTTCAAGGTTGACAAGCTGTTCATAAAAATAATTTCTTGCTGTATTTTCACAAGTTAAGACACAAAAATCATAAAAACGCCTATTGATGCTTGCACCACAGGAATTTTTTTTTCTTTTGGTGGAAACACCCAGAAACAGACTTTTATCTATTTGTGCTGCAGGATTAATCTCATCACAATTAGATTCAGCCGGTGCAATTGCATAACCGCAAAATTGGCTGCAGTTTGCAATTTAATTCAAATATATATTAACGTAACTGTGTGGAGTCTATATATACAGATACACGATGAGCATCAAATAATTTATATATATATATATATATATATATATATATATATATATATATATATATATATTTTTATAGAACAAAGTCATTTTTGTGAAGAAAATTATCCAAATTCTGGTTCCAGCTCCTCAAATCTGATGATTATCTGGTTCATTTAGTCGTTTCTAATAGTAAACTGATGATCGTTGGGTTGGACAAAAAAAAAAAATTAAGTTGAATTTTCAGCTTTAGAAAATAGTGATCAAAATCTGACAGAATTTCATGCACCAAACAACTAATTAGTTAATTGTTTCAATAAGCCATAAATTATTCAACCATCAAAATATTCATTAGTTGCAGCTCTACTGCAGAACTTGTAAGGTTATTGTTGCTACATCACGACCAATCTGTTTTAACACTTCAGATGGCACAGAAGAAAGCGTGATGAATGCATGCGAGTGAAAGGCCAGACAGGTAGACTCATTTATTAATTATATTGCAATATTGTCCATTATAATCACACTGTTCTCTATTCTGCTTGAAATTGTTTTTTCCATTTTACTGCTCATGTCAGAAGCATTTCAGCTCAAAATGTGTATCAACCATCCAAGTCTTCGCTCCTTTTTGTCTCTCCAGCTGAAATCACCAAGGTGACAGAGCCCATCGTTCTGTCTGTTCCAATCAGATACTCTCATTAGTAGCAGCAGTGGGCCAACTATGAAATTGACTAATTGTGAAACTTCACTCAGTTCAACAAGCGTGCAGTCGTTTCTTCGCAGCATATGGTTTCTTTTCCTCACCCATTTTGGTTTTCTTAATTAATCTGTGATTTGATGAGCTCTGATTGGCGTCCGTCCCTGCCTGCGTCTCATGATGAGGTTTCTCTTCCCTCCTCACTTCCTGTTTCCTTCTTTCTGTTTTATACTCAACACGGCACACCAGCAGACTGACAGGCAGCCCTCAGCTTGACTCGAGCTGACCCTACATTTAGAAACGGGGACAAAGGTGTGCAATGAAGGCCCAATATAAATAGAATGTGACTGATAGCGGCGACCGTCACACTCAGTGCTCAGACAGTAAGGACGAGGGCTGCAGAGGAAATGAGAGGAGCCCTCTGAGAGGAAAGAGACAGCCATCTGTTGTGAAAGAGTTGTACCGCTGAAATTAACAAGGCTTCACTGATCAGCCCCATAACAACAGGTTTTTGGATCAAACATATGCAGAAATCGCAGGGGGGACACAAGGGATGTGACCCCCCCCGCCCCAAAACCTAAACGCAACATACTAATTTTGAATATTAAAGAAATGTTTAAAAAAACGCATCGCAAGCGCTGCTAAATATAAAGCAATGATGATTCTCCCCACCTATTCCTCAAAGTGGTTCGGTCCAGTTGCTGTTTTCCAGTGGGTGGGACCAGTGGCTAACAACTAATTTTGACAATCAGCTAGGAAGGTGACTGTCTAGGAAGGAACCAATCGAACTTACATGTAGAAGCCAGCAAGTCATTTATTACACCACCTATTCGAAATTTGTCAAAAATTAGCCTCTTTTTTAACAGTCTGCCAGTTAAGAGCAGACCTAATGATCGTGAACGAGCTCTAACAACAAAAGTTATCGTAGCAGTGACTAGAGAAAGGGAGGAGGGAACGGGGGACTTGGGTCCATCAAAGATAATTATTATTATTATATGGCAAAGCAGTGTTAGGGAGTGAAAGAGAAGAAGATAGGACCAGATTATTATGGTAGTATAATATTTTTATCTCATGTCCCCTCTAGAAATTCTATTTTCTAAAGATTTGCTCTTTATTGTCCCCCACCTTCAATGAAATGCCCCTGGGATCAAAGATATTTATCCATGATTTGAACATGGAAAGTGTTGCGGTACCAGACATTTTCCACTGAAGCAATCAAGTACTGTAATTGTGTCTGGGAAAGAGGTGAAGTTAATGCTGTGTAATTATCTCAATTCATGCCTCCTGTTCACCTTCGTTTTGAAAATGTTGACCTTGACCATAATATAATAAATATGGTACTATAGACAGGAATCAACAGCTGACCTGTATTCATTTTAATGCTGTATGAAATATGATAGACACAAATTGAGTATTTACCTGCTTTTAACTCTAGTTGGTCGATAAACTCATGAAAACTGAAAACAGTATCCAGGAGATATGCTTGACTTTCCTCCTTTAGGTTTGCAGTTAGCATGCAATCAGCATGTGTGAATGACTCAATGCTTTAAAATTATGGAGTTGGTTTGTAATAAACACTTAATATCACATAATGACAAAGCAACAACTGGATTTTTATTTATATTTTATTTATATATATATAAATATCACATCGACAAAAGTATTCAGATTCAGATACACTTCAGGCTCAGGTGCTTCATGTTTCTCTTTCCCTGATTGGAGTCTACTTGTGGTGAAGTCAATTGTTGGGATATGATTTGGCAAAGCATGTGCACACCTGTCTGTTTTTTTTTTTTTTTTTAAATAAGTAAATAAATTCCAAAAACTAAATTGTTTAACTGTATTCTATGTTATAGTTATTTCCTCTGCAGCCTTGGTTTTGATGGAACAGAGTTTCTGCAGACAGCTGAGAGTTGTTCCAGATATGTGAAGCAGAAAAAACTGAATGCTGCTTCTCTGTAAAAGGGTTTTATATTTGCACACAGCAGGATGTATTTTAGAGTAAGCAGACTAGTGAAATGTAGCTGGGACTTGGAGCAGGGCAGATGGTGCAGAACTCTTAAAAACAAAAACAACAAAACATTAAACCATGAAAGTTGTTGGTGGGAATATTTTTGACATTTCAATATATTGAAAATCCCCCCAAGCTTTTGAAAACCTATGCCAATGTCATATTTGAGTGTTTCCTTTTTAAATAAATTTGCAAAAAAATGTGCCCAAATTCTGAAAATGTGACGGTGAGATGACTTGTTCCTCCAGAACTGATCCGTTAACAAAAACTCATCCTCAATCCACATGAATCAGCTGCAACAAAATCTTTCCAGATCTATTCACCACAAACATAACACCCTCCACCTTTACTCGAAAGCACAAGTATTTTATTAATCTCTTTTCTTTCTTGTCTCCCCTTTTCCCAGGTCGAGCAAAACTATGAATCTGTGCTCCAAATGTTTTGCAGGTAAGTCCTTGTTCTGCTCTGCTAGCTGTTTTGTGATGTTGTTTCTAGCATCTAGTTGGGGTTAGAGATTCTGCACTGCTCTGTGCCGTTGTGGAAAGGCCTTCAAGTGACTGAGGGTGGAAAAAGAAAAGAGGATGAAGTGAGTAAAGTGTAAACCCTAACTCTGTACACTGGAAAATTTGATTTAATTATAAGTAAAGATATTATTAGAATAATTCAATGTAATTCAAAGCAAACACCTTTATTATCATATCCATAGTTAATAGTAATGTTAATTTAAAACTAATAATCATCACAGTATTTGTTCATAATTAATTCTCCAACAAAACAAATGAACTTTGAGAATTTGAACATTATTTCCATAAGTTTTGAGCAGCATTGCATCATCCAAATCACTCAAGCTGAGCTAGTCAAGTCAACAGAGCTCCTAAGTTCTTAGGCCCTACTTGTTTGACACGTCGACAGCTGGATCCTGTAAATCAGTCAAAGACGTACGCACAAATGCTCAAAATGTTTTATTTCCCTTTTTTTCCAAAGAAGTACAGAAGAAAGAGCCAGGTAACGACTGCGCCGCAAAAGCCTCATCGAATTCCAGCAGCAGCCAAGCAGACGTTTTCTGTAATGAATCCAACAGCGGCATCAGTCAGTCCCTCATATCGATGTCGAACACATCAGAAGAGCCTTTGCCAGGAGAGACAGGAGTTACGTCTCTTCCCGCTCAGGATGGTAAGACGGCCGTTAATTGATGAGACATTAATTAAATCACTCTCCCTTTCAGGCCCTCTTTATTATTTCCGATCAGTAAATGACTCACTTTGTTTATTTTTTTTCAACTTGTGGAGCAAATTTAATGTGAAGGAATATTGTCTGTCTGGTTTTTAATGCTTGTCTTACATAGAAGTAATGAGCTGCTAATTAAACCCTACATTTACTGGCCAAAACCAGAGTATTATTGCTTTTTTCTCTGTAAAAGACTGTAGTATTCTCTGCCAACTGAGGCAGCAGCTGCGGTACCCTGTCCTGGCTATATTTGTCTTCATGGCACAGATAGAGGGAATGATAGGAAAGGGTATCTATTCAGAAGTGAAAGTCTTAAGAGGACACCTGCAACTGCCAAAGCATCCGTCATCGCTGCGCACTGACAAGGTTACTCATGGACGTTGAACCAGGACACAACCGAATGGATGTGTGTGGGAAAATGCTCCCATAAAACAGGATATATTTTAGAAATTTACACATGGTTATTGCAGTTTATTTATAAGATAAATCACATTGTGGAACTAGCTTCTAATTTACTCAAACTGGTAAAACAAAAGTATTGACTGAATATGACAGCCTCAAATGTTCTTTATCACTGATGCGAAAATGTGAATTGCTTTCTTTTTAAGCAATCTTTTTACTACACAATGAGTCATCAACAAAGTGTGTTGTGCAAGTAATTTGTGCATCTTTATTTCTCTTTTCTTTTTTTTTTTTTTTTTAAATAGTCATATCCCTCCCCTCCAAATATCCCTTACTGAAAAAGACAGAACGGCAAAAAAAAAGAAACGTCATACAAAATCAGACAAACAGGATAAGGGAAAACAAAACTTAATAAACATAAGAGTCAATGCTTGGCAAGATGAGAAAGTTAAAAAAAATGTAAAATAGAGTTTACAATCATTCATCAGGTCTCTCTCCCCTGGAATAAAATTCATGAAAAACCACGGTTATATTCTTCTAAGGTAAATTTTTTTCAATGGTAAATAAAGTCAAACTTGATCCAGGAATAACTTAAAGGTCAGAGGGAAGTCATCTTGCTTTTTTGGCCTTATGTGTTGTGGCTCCGGTCATTTAGTCATTTAATAGTCGTGGCTGATCGGCATCGGATTGGCCACCGATATTGGCAAAAATATGAGTATCGGTATCGGCGCAGCGGCACGGGAAAAAATCTGATCCGTTAAAAAAACTCTGGGTTTTCCAGCGCACCTATTCAGATAATCCATTCCAGTTTTGTTGCTGTGGTTTCGCTAAAATCCGGTCCGCATTATCCAGCACACCAGCATTAGCGTCTCCCCACATTTGTTTAGCTCGGCTCGCGTTGCATAGCAACCAGAGACGCGCTCCGTGGCAAACGGCACAGACAGACACCGAAACAGCGTAGATTACACTGAAACGAGCACACTGGGATTGTTACAGCACTCGGATAATGTAACTAATGTGACTTTAGTACATCGTTTTCTTTAACATGGGATGTTGACTTCATCTCCTTTTTTAACGGAACGCATCTCCGCACATCTGCGGAAATGTGAGCGCGACTCCAGTGACTGGACTCGACTGTGTGTCACCTGATGCAGGAATAACGACGCACCAAAAAAAAATAAATAAAAAGTGTTAAACCAGCATGTCTAAACAGAGAGAAGATGTATAACAGGATGTTGAATATCCATTCAATGTGACAAAACGTTTATTTATTTATTATTTATTATTTATTATTTTACGTCTTTATTCTGAAAATCCCACTTTGAAAAAACTTTATTTAAAACACTCCAGACCGCCATTACATTTTTAGCTTGCGCACCCCCGAGTGCTCGGACTGCAGTCAGGGCAGACAGTTGAAGGCAGTGTGTAGATAGAGATGGAGCAAAAAGTGTGGAGGAGATTGGGGAGTAGAGGGCATTTTTGTTTTTAAATAGTTAACAATATTATTTGCACTGTTTTTTAAAGCCTTAGTTTACACATGCTCGGGTGTGTGTGTGTGTGTGTGTGTGTGTGTGTGTGTGTGTGTGTGTGTGTGTGTGTGTGTGTGTGTGTGTGTGTGTGTGTGTGTGTGTGTGTGTGTGTGTGTGTGTGTGTGTGTGTGTGTGTGTGTGTGTGTGTGTGTGTGTGTGTGTGTGTGTGTGTGTGTGTGTGTGTGTGTGTGTGTGTGTGTGTGTGTGTGTGTGTGTGTGTGTGTGTGTGTGTGTGTGTGTGTGTGTGTGTGTGTGTGTGTGTGTGTGTGTGTGTGTGTGTGTGTGTGTGTGTGTGTGTGTGTGTGTGTGTGTGTGTGTGTGTGTGTGTGTGTGTGTGTGTGTGTGTGTGTGTGTGTGTGTGTGTGTGTATATATGTATATACAGTGGGGAAAACAAGTATTTGAACACCCTGCTATTTTGCTATTTCTCCCAC
>CM060462.1:32462088-32467088 GCA_030544235.1 Lepturacanthus savala | reverse complement strand
ACTCTCCACCCCCACAAAACGCTCCTTTGAGTCAGGTATGCCTCGGTCCAACCAAAGCACTGTTTGTTGCTGGGTTTTGCCCTGTTTGCTTGTCATGTCCACTTAAGGAGTTGTAGTGAAGGCCCAGTAGGACCAACACACGTTGGATTGATCCAAACTGGCGGGGTTAATTGTTCTTACAGGCAAAACAGCAGAAGGAAGGATATTGGTGATTCAACAGAGCATGTCTGCAAGAGAGTGCAAATGTAAAACTAATCAAGTGTTTACCGTAGTGAATGCTGCTTCTGTAGACACGTGTACTGCAGGAGGATTCTCTCCCTGCCTCTGTGTATTTGACAATTTACGATTTAATTTAGTCCAGGGATTCCCAAAGTGTGGTGCGCGCACCCCTAGGGTGGTGCGTGAGCGTCCACTCGGGGGTTTACAAGCTAAAAAATGTGATGGCGGTCTGGAGTGTTTTTTTTTTACGTTTTTTCAAAGTGGGATTTTCCGACACAATAAAGACGTCTAAATAAACATTTTATTTGTCATATTAAATGGATATTCAACATCCCGTTACTGTTATACAGCTTTTTTTTTCTTGGTGCGCCGTTATTCCTGCATCAGGCAATACACAGCAGTCGAGTCACTGGAGTAGCGATCACATTTCCGCAGATTTGCGGAGATGTGGTTGAAGCAGAGACTCTACGCTGGTGAGATGTTGAGTTGTTTATATAAAGTAGACCTAATATATCATTAAAAAAATCTCCTGATGTTTGGCTCAATAATGAGAACAATATTCTCTCAGCTGAGACGGAGACGCTCAGAAAAGTGCAGTGGATCACACAAAGTGATCACAAAGTAAACAACAGTGGATCAGAACCATCTCTCCCTCCATACAAATGTTGGTTCTGAAATATAAATATAAAATGTACATTTGGTCCTGTGTTTGGTTCCGGTGAGCGTTCACACTGTATAGAACCAGACCAGGACAGAACCAGACCAGGATTCACTTGCGAACGAACCAAGATCCCCTATTTTCAAGTGGACCAGAGTTGTATGAGCTTTCACACCTGGACAAATGCCTGTATCATCAGATTTGTGTTGTCGCAGTTGTTGTTACATGCGGCTTTAAATACCCTGCTCCCCCCAACATATTTCCTGCTGCTAAGCTTGTCATCTCTCCTGCTATACATTTTACTGTGCTGTATTATTTTAAAACTTTGTTACATTTCAATTTAATCAAGATGCTCTTGTTAATGTGATCATTTGATGATGTGTTCTGATTGAGCAGAATTAAACATGCTGCCTTAAGAAATTTTGTTGCATATTTTGGAAGGTGTGGGAAATAGGGGGTGCATCAACCAGGATGGGATATAGATGGGGTTGCGCGGCTAAAAAAGTTTGGGAACTGCTGAGTTAGTCAAAGCAACGTACATGTAAATATGTATCTGTATGTAAATATATATGTGTGGTGAGGGTTAGGGTTAGGTGAGGGGTTTGGCCTGGGTAGACATGCAGGAAGCAGGACATGATCTAAAAATCACAGAATCTCTTGCACATCTGTTTCATGATTTCTTGTTGTCTCTAACCAACAGAATTAATGAACACTATCTTTACAGCCTGACATTCTGGCAGGTGAGATGCATCTATGCTGCCGCCATCTTGCTCAGGGGTTCTGACCTGTTCTAATAGTAGAAAATGTTTGTTCTGCTTTTGGCATTTGAAATAAATCAAAACGGTTGAAAATTGTTTAGAAATTCGTCTGCTTCTCATTATTTCAATTGTGGATAGAAACAAGATGGTGGCTGCCTTGTATTGACACTTTTATCCAAGGCGCTGTACATCTGAGAGTTGATACAACCTTAGCAAGGAAGAATGCGAGTAACAGCTCTGCATGTGTCAAGGGGCTTTAACTGGTGTAGATATTGTGGCAGAAAGCTCCCCACAATCGCACACGACTTAAGACAACTGCAGAGTAGACAGGGCTCAGAAAAGGTGTGTGAACATGTTGATCCCTTGTCTGATGCTGTGGGATCAAGTTGGCACCATGCAATAACACACACTGCATCATTTAAACACCAAGCGGTGTCTGAGGAAACACTTTTTCTAAATGTGCCCCTCCGTATTTCACTTCACTCTGAAGCCTATTTAGTCGAGGTCTTTTGTGCAACCTATTACACAGCTAAATTCATTCGTAGTGCAAATGTCTTGGCTTAAAATGTCTTTATTTTAGGGGAAAACTAATTTGAGAGTTGTTGACTCTCATTTAAATGTAATGACTGCAGAGATTTCCGAGAATAAAGGAGACGCAAGGAAGAAGCCGTTTCCTCAACGAACCCTCGCACATGTGCAGAAACGCACAACTGCACGTATAGGGATCGATTGGGAAGGCGGGGGGGGGGTGTATCTGGCTGCTCAGCTTGGCCTAGTTCTCAGAGATTTATTGAGCCCTGATCTGCATTCGGCCAGTCCAAGGGAAAAAAAGGGTCCAGGATTGATGAGAAAAGCTGATTTGAAATTCCAGCCAACCAGTGAAACTCGCTGCAGGTACATGCTCCCACTGATTCAGGTGCTGGATGAATGTAATCTAACGCAGGAGAACCATTTGTCTCTAAAATGCCTTTTATTAAACCGAAAGCTATGTTTTTTGTTTTTCTTTTCATAGGTTGCCATCATTAGTTCTCTCCCAGTTCTTGCTAAATCAGAGTCTTTATATATTAAATGGAAGTCGTTACCAACCGTATTATTGGAGGTCCCGAGATTTCTCTTGAAATTCTGGTCAGTGCTGCAGTCTGGGACAGAAAGGATGAATTCTGTATGGATTATTGTGTGGGTAGGAGAGTAATAAAAGGTGGGGAAGTTTTGGCTGCAAGTATATTGGTAGATTAATTATTTAAATGTGTTTCCAGCAGGTCGATAACCACGTATTGCTTTTGTTTCCATTCACAGCAGAAAGACTTACTCAAAGCTATCTGCCTAATTCTGGATAACCGATTTCAATTTCTGCTGCATGATGGTCACTTAAATAATATCAAGCTACTATTTTGCTTTTGAGACCAGGATCACAGGTCTTATTCATAATTAATATGTGAGTCATAGAATCAACATTTTGGATCTTACAACATCAATCTGCTTGAGTTTATTAAGGACAGTCTGCTGAAAAGGAATGTTTTAAATTGATGTTAATAACCACATTTTCTGTAAATTGTCACCTTTTGTTGAACTGTTGCATATATACTGATGGAGGGACGTGTGGGTGATGGTGTGTAATTGCAGTTAAAAAAAAAGATAAATTAAATGTTGTTTTTTTTTTTTCCGTTTGTGTGTGTGTCTCCAGCCTCGGAGTCAGAAAGTGATGTTTCTCCTGAGAAGAGGGCGCGAGTGGGTGAACTGCCAGAGAGCGAGGAGTCGTCATCATCATCTTTGTCTGCATCTTCATCATCATCATCCTCATCTCGCAGCGGCTCCAAACAGCGGAGCCGCAAACGCTGCCATCGCTGCCAAACCAAACTGGAGCTGGTTCAGCAAGAGCTGGGTTCCTGTCGCTGTGGTACGTTGATACATAGACACGCACTATAACCCCTGGTCAAACATTCAGAGACATATGTAACACAAGCACACACACACACAGGGAATAAAAATAGATGAGGACATCTATCTCTGTTTTAAAGTTAAGATTAAAGTTATTAGGTTTTCCTGTCAGCTTCCTGACTCATTTGAAAAGGGCCAATAGAAAAAAATTCATAGCTGAGAAATCAAAGGATAACATATACATGCATGTATATTAAGGGGATACATATTTCTCATCTTTGATAACATGTAAAATAAGGCTCACCCCAAAAAAATCAAAGATTAAATCGTTGCCATAGTAATTGATGAATTTCGATCGATTTTAATCACAATTTCGATTTGTGTGTCATTTATAACACTGTACTTGACAAGAAGCAGGTGATTTGATTAGCTTATGGTTTCTCTGGTGGGTGAGACAATATTTAAAATCTAGACTGAACCAGAAATGCATGGTAAGTAGCCTGGCAGGATAAATCTAAATAAATCCATTTTATCTGATGAGATGGCCCATTTTACCTGAAACCGTTGCAAAAACCATGCAAAAAAAAAAAAGAAAAAGTGGCACAGCAGATATTTCAAGATTTATAGGAACAAAATTACAGTGATCATTTTTTCCATAATCGAGCAGCCCTAGTCTGAAACACTTTTGGCTTAACTTAACTTGAGGTATGAATGTTCTTGGCACTGGTATTGTTTGAGGTTATAGTAATGCGCTTCACCTCTGGTCAGGGTGTTGTGGTTGCTCCTGCTTGGGTTTCACTAAACTGCTGCTGCGTGTGTGTGTGTGCGAGCGTGTGCGTGTGTGCATGCGTGCGTGTGTGCATGCGTCCATGTGTGCATGCTGCGCTGCACTTGCTGTGTTGTGTGGTTTATGTGTGTACTGGGGGGGTGTTGCGCCTTAACTGGAGGTCAGGATTGTTGGGTTGGTTGAAAACGTCGGGCCAGAAAAGTGTTCCCCTATTAACATGTATGCGTGGCTATTGAACTCACTCTCTCGCTCTCTGTGCATGTGACAGTCACGTTGGGGAAAAAACAAAAGAGGCGGAATGAATTGGTGGCGCTTGTTGCTTGCTGCCTGAGAGAAAACAAGTCCGACTTCATTTCTGTGTATGAGCTGAATGTGCTGCAGCAACATTCACAAAACGAGATTCAGGAGAGAGTGAGAGGCTGTTTGTTGATGATACTATTTTCTAAAGCACATCAATAACCTCTAAACACACAAAAGACGATTTACTGGAGGCAAACGTTTTGAGAGAGTGCAATGAAATGTAGCAGCAAATGCAAAGGAGAGCCGGACAGTTCTGTTGGTTTTTCCTCATGTTTTCCTGCGTAATAGTGCGTTAGAATACGTAAAATAATATATATATATATATATATATATATATATATATATATATATATATATATATATATATATATATATATATATATATATATATATATATAAT